>DF357908.1:83714-114439 GCA_000787875.1 Solanum virginianum | reverse complement strand
TAAGTTCTAGACACACAAAGCTCCGAAGCAACCTGGAGCTTGGTAACAACAATTGGATATCTTGTACTCCTACTGGGGAGAGCTACTAGCACCTGTACCTACAGGTCCCCCTAAGGGACGTCAATACGAGATAATATAGTGAATATGTGAGGCAGGAAATATTGTATATGAAGTAACAGCTCAAATAAAACTATGCACTGGTGTAAGGATAAGAGACCACCTTTAGTTATACTGTGGAATCATGTACTTTATGTTCTTTTTATTACTTTACCTTTACTGTATAATCTGTGTACCACATGTAATACAAATGACCAACTGATTAGTGGTAAATTTATATCGGGATCGACCCTGGCTAAGCTTTTTCTTTCACCCTTTGGGCTACCCCCGGTGATAGGATCGACTATGACTAGGTGATTCTTCCACCGCTCGGGTTACCACCCATCAATAAGCAATATACTTTACTTTATCTTTCAATTACTTTTGAGTGATTCTTTTGGTGATCATAATATTGGAGCTATAGGACTGTAGATGTAGCATGTGATATGCAAATAATTAAACAAGACAATACGACAATGAAAAGAGTACATTACACAAATAATGAAATGCATATGAGATGAAATAACTCGTGAACTTTGTTTAGCAACAAGAATCCATGTAATATAGTATCCACGTATATATGCAGATTTGAAGGTGACTATGTATGGGAGCATATGAACATGTGAAAGAGTGGAACACGGTTAATAGTTGTGTCGGAGTTGGTAAGTGTCTTTATGTGCCAAGGAAGAATTTAGATTTCATGCCAAGTAATACAAAATTAAGCATTACATACCTCGTTGTATGACCTCGTTATTACCTCAAAGTGACCGCTTTTTCTCCCAAATGTTTATCTATAATATATAAGGCAATAAGACTAGTATTAGCAGCAAAGAAACACTTCTTGGCACCCAATATCATAAAAACTAACACCCGGGCAGTAAACTAATAATTAGCGACCCAAAGGCATTCCTTCAACCTTTTCACTTATAATCTTATTTTCTAACAACCATTCTTGTGTACATGTCATATACATCTTATTTTATACCCTTAACAGTCTTACAACAACTCACAAGGCACAACACATAACAATTACACACAACATACAAGTAGGCAGCATAATATTACGTCCCTTTGCTACATTATGACCTCAATAATTTCAAATATTTACCAACTTTGACCAAACTGTTCCCACAATATTTATACATAAAACAATCTTAAAACAGTTCAAAAACATTCCTCAAAATAGGTGGAGGACGTGAGACCATAGTCCTCGATCAATCAACCCACAATTTTTACAAACAACACACTTAGGATAACACGTTAAACCTCGATAGTTTACGTATAACCAAACAGTGAAACAACCTTTATACATCATTACAGAACTGAAACAAATTAAGAAAAACAACCTTCTTTCATAATCAAGCCCACCAAGAAGAGAAAAGTTCCCAAATAAATAAGAAAAATATACAACAACCCTTAGAAAATATGTCGTCCAAAAGTTTCAGCATATACCTAACCAACATAGTCTTTTGTTTTTCATAAGAAAATCATACTAAACACATAAGTAAACTTACTTACTTAACATTACCTTCAAGGTGTAGGGCTTCTCCAAGAACCCTAAAAGTCTCCTTGTGGCTGCTTTATAAGGTTAAGAAGTGTAGATAGAAAGCCTTAAGAAAATCTAATTTTTTTTACAAGTTGAAGTGGTTTAAAGGTGCTTCTTGTAAGCCCTTTTAAAGAGACAATTTTGGCCAACTTTCTCTTGAATATGTAGCCTTATTTTATCAAGTTAGTAATGTACCATTTTACCCCTTTTACTGGGGCCTTAATGGGTTGCAAATTGATGAGCCTTTGCTGCCTATTTTTCCCCTTTCTCTTTAGTTAGTTGGGTCTAAATCATCAAATGAATTGTAATGGGCTTGGGCCCTTTTTCTATTCTCCTTGGACTGAAAATATAGTCCATTTATGATGCTGAAACATTGGCTAAAGGTACACCCTTAATACATACTTTATTCATAATCATTTTTATTATTCATATTGGGCTGTAAGTATTCTCCATTTACGATGGTAAAATATGGGCTAAAGTTACCCTCTTAACACGAACTTTATTCATTGTTGGACTTGGACAGATTCGACGTCGGGCCTCGTCTCCGTCTAGCTAGCAAATTTAAGCTAAGCAAGTAGGTGACTCACCTGCTAGTTTCCTAAGTCCTACAAGAACCTCACTTCTCTCACTTCATTTAAGGCCTCGATCTCCTTGATTTGCCTTAAAACTTGTATACACTCGACCCTCTTAAGCATTAGACGTACATATCGTCCTCTAATTTGAGATTCAAGCACTTTTAAAAATAGGCGCTAATTTGACCAAGCCATATCATATTTCACGTACATATGACTAGTATGTGTAATGTGTGGGGTGTTACAACTTGATAGTTCCAACTGATTTAGAATATATTTTAAAAAAAATTAATTTGTATATTTGATTTGTGTTTGGGGGCTTTTCAGATGCTAGTATCAAATTTAAAAATTTATCGGTGTGTGGTGCATCTTTATGGACTTATGCAAATCGCTATGGGTCATTGTTGGATTGCTTGGGTTTGATTTGCGATAGGGATTCAATTTTAACAATTTAAATTTTATATTTCATTCTTTTCACCATATTTAAGTTTTCAAGTTCAGATTAAAACAATTTTTGGTGAGATTTCTTCGACTTTGAAAGTGATAATTTTCTAAACTTTCTTGAATGATTTCCCAATGAGTTATCATTTATTTCATCGAATTACTACATATAAGAATAAATTTTTGAGACTTTCTCCAGACTCGAGTATAAATTGATTATTTGAAATTTGATTTATGTGTAGTATATGTGTTTTGATAGATTGAGAGAATTTTGAGGCCACTCGAAGGGAGGTATATATTATGATCATTGATGGATTGCAGATCGATTCAAAGTAAGTTATAACTTAGTATTCTTTAAACTTAGTTTAGGTGAGAATTTATCATGTAAAATGTATTATAGATGAAGCAAAATATTGGATTGAAATGGCTATTTAGATGATTTATTGTTATGATATATGTTATGAATGGTTTGAAAATTGAGACTATTGTCTTGTACTTCGTTCTTACAAAATCTCAAACCTTTGTTGCCAGTGAGGGTGCTTGGGGAGGTAGGGAAACCTCCCTACTACTTGATTGGTCAAGACTTGGGCCAACATTGTAAAAATAGCTTGGAATTTGGATAGGTGACTCCCTCCTCTTGTTACACGGGAGAGTCTTGGTCTTCGGGCACATCTCTTGGTAGAAGTGCTCTCCTTGACAGCATTATCTAAAAGCAACAAAAAAAGTGTCCTTAGGTAGAAAAAAAATCTTAGACAAATCTAAAAACATGACATGAATCATGAAGAAGAGAAAGTTTCCTAAACTCCTCATAGCCTCCCATTCATGATTGTGACGCACTTCACAATCTTGAACGTAACTTTGGACGATGTAGTATGTTGGACATCTATGGGATATTTCAAACTTCGTGTTTTGATACTAAATTTGTCATGATCCAAACCTAAGGCTAGTCGTAACATGACGAATGAGGAACATAAAGGTACCTCACCTAAGCCTCTTAGCATTCATTAAACATTCATAGGTAATTAAACATCATAAGTGCAGAATTAAAATCGAGGAATAAGACTAAGGGATACATTTACATTTAGAAGTCAAGATACATCCCAACAAAAGGCTTCATTATCCAAACATACCATTCTACATTAAGACTTAGCGGAGACCAAAACATAGTCATGGTTCCCGTTAAATACAAAAGACATGAAAACAAGATTGAAAGTAAAAGTAAAGTAAAAGTCTCCAATGAACAACTTTAAATAAATGGGTGTCTCAAAATGCATAACATGAGAGAGGGTGGAATCCTTAAACTAATGGCTCACCAAGTTACTAGTCTTGATCGTCAGGAGATAGTCATGTGTCGATGGAGGAGGTGGAATGTCAGTTCCTATATAGTAACATCATGTAGACAAAATATGTGCTAGTACATTTGAATGTACTAAGTATATGAGTTGCAATGCAAACATGAAACCGTAATGTCATCATGCATGAAATAATAATGCCATCATTCATAAAATTCAGAATTCTTTATGTATGAAATTATAATGTCATAGTTCAAACATATTTAAACATGATCAAGGAATAAAGCTCAATATGAAGTAAGAATCAATTCATTATATGAAACACATGAGATGAAACGAAGACATCAAATCATAAACATTATAAGAGAATATCGTAATCGACTTATAAGATCATGCGAGCTACTTCATGGAATCCAACATAACTCCCTACGTTGGTACAGGGAGTCCACTTGTCGGGTGAAACTCCATCAACTTAAGCATGCATCTTTATTTCAAATTATGGCTTTTGTGAATTCCCTAGCCTAACCTACAAGGGCTCCCATGGTGGTACATAGTTAATGGGGCAAGGGGCTGCTACTATGATTCCCTTATCGAACCCCACCTCAATGCTTCATTTGGTGCTAAATCAATCCCATGGAATACTTTGAAAAATTAAAATATTTATGCATCATAACTTATAATCATAAATAGCAATCATTTATGTAATGACCCAAGCCTAGGGCCTAGACGTGACACGGCGAATGAGGAACCCAAAGGGACCCCAAACAAGCCTCTTAACATATCATTACACATCCTTGGTCGTGGAAGCAATTAAACAACAATAAGAAAATATAAATGAGGGCGGCACCCCAAAAAGCCTCTTTGCATATCATTACATATCCTTGGTCACGGAAGAAATTAAGCAACAAGTAGAGAATAGAAATAAGGGAAAGGGACTAAGGGAGTCTTTCATAGCTTAAAACATACAAGAGTCAAGAGAGTCAAAACTTATAACATCATTACATAACTTTTCCAATAACACATCTAAACTTTGAATTAAGTGGGGGCCAAGATAACTTTTCGAGCTCACCCTCATAGTCAAAAGTATACAATAAGATAAAGAGAGTCTTTGCATCACATAAGATCAAAAGATATCATCCTCGGAGTTGAGGATTCACTAAAATTGCTTTACAAAAATTAGTACTAGCCATGTGGAGGAAGAAGATCAAGTGTAGCTCCGTCCCTACATGGTAGCATCATGTAGGCATAGAGTATACATTAGTACATTTGAATGTACTAAGTATGTAGGATGCAATGCAACAAGAGATTGACAACATAACCAAAATGCGTACATATAGGCAATGGATGAGCATAGTAATAATATGACATGTATGAATTATGCTTGAAGTAAACATGTTTATATAGAATATATTACATGTGTAGTAGGAGACCATCATTATAGAGTCTAAGGCCTCTCTTTGGAAAGGCGATCGAGGTATCAAACCCCCAATTTGGTTGATAATTGTCACACCCTACCATCCATGGTGATTGAGGTATCAACCCCTCAATTTGGTTGATGATTGTCATACCCTACTATCCATTGTGATTGAGGTATCAACCCCTCAATTTGGCTTATGGTTGTCACACCCTACCATCCATGGTGATTGAGGTATAGCACCCCCCTCCCTCAACAAGGTGTGGTCAACTTGCAACACTATATGTACTTTTCATGAAATGAACACACATATACCTTTATTTTATCATCATAAAGTCATACAAGTCATAGGTCATGCAATAGATCATCAATAGCTCAAGAATCCAAAATTGGACATTTATCAAACACTTGGTGGGTGTATTATGCTAGTGTAAAATCATGCAATTCAAGAGTGAAATCATGTGAGAAAAATCAATGTAAATTAACCCACCAACACTTGGTAAAACCCTCATATGAAATACATTGAACACCCCCATCAAATATTATAATAGGTCATAGTTCCATAGCTCAAAACATGCATAGTCATAATCGGCAAATCATGTCATGGTATAGACTTAAACTGAGTAAACATGTGTTTTCAATCAAACTTTCATGAAACCCCAATGTAGTATATGTTCATAATCACTAATGAGTAATACCCATAAGCAACACAACTTGGAAACATGCAATTTTTATAAAAGAGAAGATTAGGTACAATGGGTGAAATGACCCAATGGTTGAAACCCACATACCTTAGACTATGAGTTTTTTGAAATTGAGTTAAGAAAGAATTGAAGCTTGAAATGGGGTCTTGGAATCCAAAACTAGATGAGTTTCCTTGAATTTGTATTGGGGTTTTGGTAGATGCTTTTGAGAGGATTTGAGAGTGTACTCAAGTTGGGAGTGATGACTTAATCCTTTGAGATAGGGTTTAGGTCATTTTGGGAGGTTAAGATAGCATTAGAAGTCCAAAAAGATCATTAGAATAAATAAAATTCATGAAAATGTCATTAATAAAATGGAGAGAAAAATTGACAAAGTGTCACCTCACTTGAGGTTACACCGGTCGTGTGGCACTCCACGGGTTGTGTGGAGTGCCCGTGAGATAATACTTAGTTGAAAATTTAAAAGTTGGGACACTTGGGAAAATCAACGTCATCGTTACTTTGATGGGAGGCTCCACTGGTCGTGTGGTGCTACACAGTCCGTGTAGTGGCTCGTGGAGTTATACTTGGTAGGAAAAATATTACTAGGAAATCCCATGCCAAAGACCATGACTTATAAAGCTTGTCATGGCCCGTGAAGATGGTCGTCGCACTACACTTGGTCAAGAAAACTCCCTCTCACGCCAACCTTGCCTCACTTGCACACCCCCACGGCTAGTCACACAGTCAGTGGCAAGCCACACGGCCCATGCCACTGGCTGTGTCCCAACCCTTAGACAAAAAATAGTCTTTTCCTGCCCAAAACAGTCCACACGGTTCGTCCAAAGCCTCACTGTCCGTCTAAGTACTCGTGTGACATCACTACACAGGAGGGTCTAACGAAAATGGTCATAACTCCTTCATCCAAACTCGAAATGAGGTGAAACTAAGTGCATTGGAAAGCTAACTCAAAGGGCTTTCATTTGACATATAATGGGTCATCCAGTTCTTTGTATGCTATAAGTTATGCTCATTTAAAGTTGACCTTGGAACAAACCAACACCCAAAACTCAATTCATAGGGAAGTCTTGAACTTGTCTAAGTACTAGAAGTCTAGATCGACCCTAACACACTCCCCACCTAAAAAATATGAGGCTTGAAACATGGATATATGAGAGCATGGAGTTACAATTTAACTTATTGATTCCTCCAAAGGACCTTAACGGAAGTCACATCCTTACTCTTCAACCTCTTCACTTGTATATCCAAATCTTCTGTCGGAAACTCTTCATAAGTCAAATTATCATCTATCACACCTACAACATCCAAAGAAACAATGACACTTGGGTCCCCCACATATTTTCTCAACTTAGATACATAGAAGACCGGATGAATCATACTCATATCAATGGGCAACTCCAATTCATAGGTCACCTTACCAATTCTCCTCAACTCCCTATAAGGACCCTCACTCCTTGAGATCAATTGTCAACCTTATACACACATAACCCATCTTGGTACCTAAAGTCTCCATCTTCCCCACCACCATTGTCAACCTCTTCCAACCTAACCCCCAATCTAGCCAATCGATGGACCTCTCTAGCTACCTCCTTGCCACCATCATCAACATGAGTTAGGCTACCCATAGACAGTCTACTCAAAGTATCGACTATAACATTAGCCTTACCGGGATGATAATGCACCTCATATCATAATCCTTGAGGAGCTCTAACCACTTTTTTTTGTCTCAAGTTAAGATTCTTTTGAGTGAAAACACATTGGAGACTTATGATCGGTGAACACATTAACATACACCCTGTACAAATAATGACACCAAATTTTTCAAAATAATTACCATGGCGGCCAATTCAAGATCATTGGTAGGATAATTCTTTTCATGCACCTTAAGTTGTCTAGAAGCATAGGCTATCACCTTACCATTTTGTATCAGAACACAACTCAAACCAATTCTTGAGGCATTGCAATACACAATAAACTTTTCTAACCCTTTCGGTAGTGATAAGATAGGGGCGAACACAAGCTTATCCTTCAAAGTTAGGAAATTCCTTCTATACTCATCGATCCATACAAATTTAACATTCTTTTTGGTCAACTTAGTCTAACGAGAAGCAATAGAAGAGGACCCATTCATAGATCTCCGGTAATAACCCGCTATGCCCAAGAAACTTCTAATATCCAATGGGGTCAAAGGTCTAGACCAATTTCTAATCATCTCCGTCTCGTTAGGATCCACTTTAATACTATTCCATGACACCACATGACCTAGAAAGGCAACCTCTTGCAACTAAAACTCACATTTCTCTTACTTATCATACAACTTCTCCTCCCTCAATTATGAGCTCATTAGGGAATTGGAATCTAACTTTATGGGTCCTATAATAATGAAGACATATTATGCATGCAACTAATCCACCTCAAATACAATATCAAAATCCACCATATCCAATTCAGCAAAGTCATAAGACAAGACCTATGCAATATGATCACAGAATAATTTCTATGGACCTTCCTAGCAACAATAGAGTCACCAATAGGGTAGACACCAAAAGTTTATATAATAACTCGGGACACACATGAAGCCCACTAAGAAAAAAAGAATAATAAAAAGACATAGTGGCGCCCAAACCCATTAATGCATACACATCTAAGCCAAAGGAAACTTCAACATACTGATAGCAACATCGGGTGCCTCATCCCCTCCTTGCCTTCCTTGAAGAGCATAAAATTTATTGTGCCTTGTGGCACCACCTTGATGACTTTCCCTTCCTCCTTGGCTTGCATCAGTACCTTGGCCTTGAGGATCATCACCTCTTTCTTTGGGTTGAGCATAAGGACAACCACTAACTTTGTACCCAAATCCACCACAACCAAAGCAAGAATTTGATTTCTTCAAATATGGGCCACTATGCTCTGATACCAAGTTTGTTACGACCTAAGCCTAAGACCTAGATGTGACACGGCGAATAGAGAGCCCGAAAGGACCCCAAACAAGCCTCTTAACATATCATTACATATCCTTGATCACGGAAGCAATTAAATAACATTAAGAAAATAGAAATGAGGGCGAAGGGACTAAGGGAGTCTTTCATAGCTTAAAATATACAAGAATCAAGAGAGTCAAAGCTCATAGCATCATTACATCACTTATCCAGTAACACCTCTAAACTTAGAATTGAGCGGGAGCCAAGACAACTTTTCGGACTTACCCTCATAGTCAAAAGCATACAATAAGATAAAGTGAATCTTTGCATAACATAAGATTAAAAGATATCATCCTCGGAGTTGAGGACTCACCAAACTTGCTTTGAGAACGTAGTAGTAGCCACATGGAGGAAGATGATTAAGTGGAGCTCCATTCCTACATGGTAACATCATGTAGGCATAGAGTATGTGTTAGTACATTTATGCAATATAATAAGAGATTGGCAACATAAGCAAAATGCGTACATATAGGTAATGAATAAGCATAGTAACAATATGACATGCATGAATGATGTTTGAAGTAAATATGCTTATATAGAAAATATTATGTGTGTAGTAAGAGACTATCATTATAGAGTCCAAGGCCTACCATCCCCTTGGAAAGGTGATCGAGGTATCAACCCTTCAATTGGTTGATGGTTGTCACACCCTACCATCTATGATGATTGAGGTATTAACCCCTCAATATTCATGGTGTTTGATGTATCAACCCCTCAATTGGTTGATGGTTGTCACACCCTACCATCCATGGTGATTGATGTATCAACCCCTAAATAGGTTGATAGTTGTCACACCCTACCATCCATGGTGCTTGAGGTATCAACCCCTCAATTTGGTTGATGGTTGTCATACCCTACCATCCATTGTGATTGAGGTATCAACCCCTCAATTTGGCTAATGGTTGTCATACCCTACCATCTATAGTGATTGAGGTATAACACCCCCTCAACAAGGTGTGGTCAACTTGCAACCCTATAGATACTTTTCATGAAATCAACACATATATACCTTCATTTCATCATTATAAAGTCATCCAAGTCATAGATCATGCAATGGATCATCAATAGCTTAAGAATCCAAAACCGGACATTTTATCAAATACTTGGTGGGTGTATTATGCTCATGTAAAATCATGCAATTCAAGAGTGAAATCATATGAGAAAAATCAATGTAAATTAATCCACCAACACTTGGTAAAACCCTCATATGAAATACATTGAAAACCCCCATCAAATATCATAATAGGTCATAGTTCCATAGCTCAAAACATGCATAGTCATAATAGGTAAATTATCTCATGGTATAGACTTAAAATAAGTAAACATGTGTTTCTAATCAAACTTTCATGAAACCCCAATGTAGTATATGTTCATAATCACTAATGAGTAATACCCATAAGCATCACAATTTGAAAACACGCAATTTTCATAAAAGGGAAGATTAGGCACAATAGGTGAAAGGACCCAATGATTGAAACCCACATATCTTAGACCTTGAGTTTCTTGAAATTGAGTTAAGAAAGAATTGAAGCTTGAAATGGGGTCTTGGAATCAAAAACTTGTTGTTGAGTTTCCTTGAATTTGTATTGGGGTTTTGGTAGAGGTTTTTGAGAGGATTTAAGAGTGTACTCAAGTTGGGAGTGATGACTTGATCCTTTGAGATAGGGTTTAGGTCTTTTGGGAGGTTAAAATAGCATTAGAGTCCAAAAAGATCATTAGAATAAATAAAATTCACAAAAGTGCCATTAATGAAACGGAGAGAAAAATTAACAGTGTCACCTCACTTGAGGTCGTGGGGAGTGCCCGTGAGATGATACTTAATAAAAAAAATTGGAAGTTGGGACACTTGGAAAAAATTGACGGGAGGCTCCACGGGCCGTGTGGTGCTACACGGTCTGTGTTGTGGCCCGTGGAGTTACACTTGGTAGGAAAAATATTGCCAGGAGATCCCATGTCAAGGACCACACAACTTGTGAAGCTTGGCACGGCCCGTGAAGATGGCCATGTCACTACACTTAGTCAAGAAAACTCCTTCTCACGCCAACCTTGCCTCACTTACATACCCCAACGGCTAGCCACACGATTAGTGGCAAGCCATACAACCTGTGCCACTGTCCGTGTCCCAACCCTTAAACCAAAAAGTGGTCTTTTTCAGCCTAAAATAGTCCACACGACTCGTCCAAAGCCTCACTATCCGTCTAAGTGCTCGTGTGACATTATTGCACGGGAAGGTCTCACGAAAATGGTCATAACTTCTTCATCCGAACTCGAAATGAGGTAAAACTAAGTGCGTTGGAAAGCTAACTCGAAGGGCTTTCATTTGACTTATTGTGGGTCATCCAGTTCTTCGTATACTATAAGCTATGCTAATTTAAAGTTGACCCTGACACAAACCAACACCCAAAACTCCATTCATAGGGAAGTCTTGAACTCATCTAAGTACTAGAAGTCTCCATCGACCCTAGCACACTACTCACCTTAACAAATAAGGCTTGAAACATTGATACATAAGAGCATGGAGTTACGGGGTATCACAGAGTAACTCGTCATCTTAGGACCCACTCAAGTGAGAATTGTCCTTTAACACTGAGGGTCCATCTTAAACTTCTTTTAAGGGTAATTACAACATGCTTACAATCATAACTTGAAATCTTATTTTATGCCCTTACCATCAACATCATGCAAATTCTTCATCATGAACTTAGTGGGCTTATGCAATGACTTGAAATCACATGAAATGGAATAGTGCATGGACATGGTAAAATACGTCACTTTAAAACTAAGATTAAGCAATCCACATCAACATTGAAAAAAAATCCTAAGTAATAAAGTCATATCAATCAACTGAATAGTCATAGAAACTCATGGTATATCATTATATTATATCATTGAGATAAAAAATACATGTAAATATATCATAAAAATATTATTTTAATCATGCTCATGGAATTTAAAATTTCATGAATTTAAAGAAAAGGTAATGAGAATCATTGAGAGACTTTTATGGGTGGAAGGTACCCATAAATCAAACTCGCATACTTGTAAATGACCTTAATAAAAGACTTAAAGAATTTTGAGGAAGAAGCTCTTGGATGGAAACCCTAACCTTGTCCTTGCCTTGAGTGTTCTTGCCTTAGAAAATTTGAATGAGTTTGAGAATGGAGTGAATGAGAGGGTTGGGGTCTGATATAGGGGCAAAAGAATCTCAAAACGACGTAGTTTTAGGTTTTGGACACAGAGAATAGACAAAAATGCCCTTCATTAAAATTGTCGGAACCCACTTCACGATCCCAATTACGAGCAGTATACCAAACCACGAACCTAGTATAGATTTTGTCCTATTCAATTTTTCAAACTTTTGAAACTTGGTCTCTGGAAGTCTACGACCCCATTCTACGACTTGTAGAATGAACTGAGTCGAAGAAACCCCTTGTAGTTTTCTTTCAAACTTAATAAATTTCCAATCTTCAGGGCCCTAACCATGAGACCAAACTACAGTCCATAAAGTGAAAATAGGAGTCGTCCTGTTATTCGTTGGTTCTACTTCAGAATCATACTTTTTTCATCAACACTGCACATCCATCCACAACCCCTTTCTACAGTCTATAGTTTGATTTACGGACCATAAACTGCTCTCATAAAACCCCTTAGACATTTAGTCACATTTTTCGCTGTACCGCAAACCACGAACCTATCTGTGACTCGTGATATGAACCATGAGCCATAGATTGAGCTCGTAATTTAACCTACAACATTCTAATTTTACTTTTTCTGCACTTTCTAACCTCCTAACTTGCGGGTCCTTCTAGTGATTCATACTCACCTTATATTTTCTATATTTTTTTTCCTGCAGATCCTGTCGTTAATATATTCTTCGATTTTTATTTGCGGTGACCTATTTTTTGAATGTCCTGTGATGAGCTCCAATCTTCAGCAATTCACTATTTTTCTTGTCATTTTTTTTTTACTTTTTAAAATATTTTGGATAGTAATAAATCGGATCTTACGCAGTTTTTCTATTATTAGAAGCTCTTTTTACATGTATCACCGAGATTTTGGGAAATTTATGAAGTGTATATTCTTTTTCTATATTAAGAGAGTAGAATGATTTGGAGTTGTTTGATATTTTTTTAATTATATTTTCACTTTTTTATTGTGCATAACAGTTGACTTACTTATTGCGGTCGTATTAGAATAAGTGTTATTATAACTCCATGTTTTTGGATTGTGATAATTTGATATCAACTTGGGTTCATTAGACAAACGAGTAACAACAAAATATCAAGAAAAAATCTCATAAAATAGAGTTTAGAGAGAATAGAGTCTACGTAGACCTTACCACTTGATTAGCCTGACCAGTACAAAAGCATATATCTAGGAGCCTAGCAAATTGATATGATGAATTCTATATCAAGTTTCGAGGGGCTATAATATTTTAATTTTTTAATCCTTGATTCTTTGCAATGTGTACTTAATTATATTAGTAATTAAATCTGTTTGTTCCATTCTCTCGTTGATGTTGAAATTCTTGAATTCACATGCTAACAGTAGGGGATGACATCGCATGGTACGTAGCAACCGGTTGATTAGAAAGAATACACATACATAACATAATTGATATTACTTTCTCCGTTCCACTTTATATGATTTATTTTTAGTTCATTCAAAAAATAATATATTTTTATCTTTAGTATCAATTTAATTTTAAAATATTAATTTTATCATTAATAAAATAATATTTAATCATATAAATATCTATAAATTATTTTAAAACACTTACGATCCAATTCGAATTTCATTTAAGCAGATTTTTAAATTTGCCACATAAAAGAATCCTTATATAAAGAAGAATAGAAAAAGAAAAAAATTGTCAATTGGTCAAAGCATTCAAAAATATGGACCAAAATAATAATACCGTTAGTTGGGTAAAATCGTAAACTTAAATAATAGACATCCACAAACTCCAAGAACAGTAAGGCACAAATTCAAAAAAAGCTTTATTTTATTTTTGAAAACAAATCCCTCCCATTACTTCTCACTCTCCCAACGATCAAATGCCACTCACTGAACCCTAACTCACAACTCTCTCCCTCTCTTTGCTCCCCCAAAATGCAGGATTTCATCGGCTCCGTTCGCCGATCTCTCGTTTTCAAGCCCTCCGGCGACTCGGAAACCGCTGCCGGCAGTGCATTTGGAGGTTTCGTTGAGAAAATCGGTTCCAGTATCCGTAAATCGAGTATTGGGATCTTCTCCAAGTCGCAAGTTCCTGCTCTTCCATCGATTTCTAAAACTCAGCCTTCACCAGTGAAAGCGGCTCGGAAAGATGATACTCCGCCAATCCGCTGGAGGAAAGGTGAAATGATTGGATGTGGTGCTTTTGGTAGGGTTTATATGGGGATGAATGTTGATTCTGGAGAGCTGCTTGCTATAAAGGAGGTGAATTTTTTTTGCTGTTTCAGTTGTTCAGTAATTTTCAAAATATTTTTTTCCTTCCATTTTTTAATAATTTCAAGAGATTTGTGAGTTTTTGTTGTTGTATTTTGAATAATTTCAGTTTGATTTACTTCAATTGCAGGTTTCCATTGCGATGAATGGTGCTTCAAGAGGAGCGAGCTCAAGTAAGGGATTTCGATTTAGCTGATTGCTTCATTTTTTCCCTTTAGTTTATGATCGATTTGCCTATAAATTAAATTACTTTACCAGTATTAGTGTGAAATGGGTCTGAACTGAGAGATGGATATAAATTACCTTACCAGCTGATTTGGGTTTTGGTAGTAGCAGTAGTTATTTATGACGATCAATTTGATTCCCAAAGAACCAAGATTGTCTATCATGTTCGTACAGACTAGTTATATTTTACTAGTTTTAATCCCCCTCATTAGTTCTATGCCAAGTTTCCTATTTTTTTTGTTCCTGGAAGATCTGATAAGGACACAGAATTTGAGAAATTAGCTGATCTGTATATTTGTAATTAACAGGCTCATGTTAGAGAGCTTGAGGAAGAAGTGAATCTATTGAAGAATCTCTCCCATCCCAACATAGTGGTGAGTGCAGTTCTGTTGTTTATTGAATTGCATAAGGTTGAGTATAAAGTTCTTGATAGTTGATTGTGCTTTTGTTTCTCAGAGATACCTGGGAACTGCAAGAGAGGCGGGATCACTAAATATATTGTTGGAATTTGTTCCTGGTGGCTCAATCTCGTCACTTTTGGGAAAATTTGGATCATTCCCTGAATCTGTAAGTGCTATCTGCTGAAGTCTATTGAATTCAAAAGGCTGCATACTGGTATATTTGATTTTCTGGCTATATTTTCAAGAATCACTCATTCCATTTGGTTGTAACTAGTTCAAATCAGAATGAATAACTTTTTTTTTTTTTTTTTAAAAAAAAAACTTCTTAGTAACAGAGGGGGAAAGGGATTACAAGGTGGGGATCGGACCCTAGCTAACAAGGTGCAAGTTGCCAGGCAATTGGGATACCATGATCGCCTAATGTATAACCTTTCCATACTTCTTCCCAGCCAACATTTCTAGTTTGTCACAATGGACTTAACCTACTGTAACTGCTACCTGAAATTTTCTTATCAGCACAGATTGTGGTTCCGAATCTTCTGGTTCATCTCATTAGTTCTTTTGATGGCATACTAGGTTATACGAATGTACACCAAACAATTGTTATTGGGTCTGGAATACTTGCATAAGAATGGAATTATGCACAGAGATATTAAGGTAATTCTTTTCTTCAACTATTCTTATGAGATTAACTTGTTTTCATGCTCACCCTCCCACAACTTTCTGAGTTTGATGAGGTATCTTTTCCCTTTAGGGAGCAAACATACTTGTTGATAATAAAGGTTGCATTAAACTTGCTGATTTTGGTGCTTCCAAGAAGGTTGTTGAATTGGTATGGATTTCTTTGGCATCTTTGTCTTCTTATTATTTTGGACTTGCTGTTTGGTTTTCTATAGCTGACTCTTGGCACTGCTTCAGGCTACTATGACTGGTGCCAAGTCAATGAAGGGTACCCCATACTGGATGGCTCCTGAAGTTATTCTGCAGACTGGCCATAGCTTGTGAGTAGAACTATTTCATAAAAAATATCCAAGCTGTCATGTTTGAACTGTTGAGAGGACCAGCTGTAACTATTAACAGAAATGTATTTCTGATTGTATATGGCATATAGTAATTTTTTATTGTTAGAGTCCCACATTGGTCAAGAAATGGGGGGTGGTCTGCTTATGTGGACTTGGGGCAATTCTCCCTCTTGAGCTAGCTTTTGGGGTTGAGTAAAACCCAAGTGCCATATCTTTACATGGTATTGGAGCCTTGTCCATCTCCTTTTGGGCTCCTGATCCATGCCCAGGCCCTGGACTGTGCTTCAGTTGGGCCTGAACGTGAAGGAGGTGTTAGAGTGCATTAGGGTCCCACATGGGGGATGGATTGGTGATCTGCTTATATGGACTTGGGCAATGCTCCCATCTTGAGCTAGCTTTTAGGGTTGAGTTTGGCCAAACGTCATATCTTTTCATTAACAAATGATGACTTAATTTACCACAAAGCATCACCTTCATGTTTCAATACATATGACGTATGGTTGGTAATTGTGTCTTGTAGTTTCAGAGTAGAGATCTAAGTGGGAGTTAAATGGTATTCACAGGATTGGACTGTTGAATCATCTGTTCGGCTGTTCCTACGAAAAAAATAATAGACACATTCGATCAATTTTTCCTTAACTATTAATATTAATGATTTAAATCAGTCTAATTTCGTCAAAATAATGTTAAAAGATTACTATTGATCAAAGTAAATGGTGCACGTGCAAATTTGTGGAAGTCATCAAATACAGCACATAAATTATCACCAACAATCATCTCTTCAACTTCACTCATCTTCCTATATTGTCAATAGCATCTTCACTCATCTTCCTATATTTTCCAAATTGCATGGCATATGTTTTTTTTGCTAAAATCATATGGCGTCATGAACCTCATTACAACATTGGATAGAAACTTTGAGACCCTTCAACCAATTAATCATCCTCTGTGCCGCTATGATATGTTTACTCAACCTTGTTACTGAAACTTGGCAAACTTCAGTTTACAGTACAAATTTAAATGCCTCCTTTACTGGTGAAATGTCCTAGTGTGCAGAGAAGCACGTTGTCTCCTGAAACAATTCCTTTCCTTCTGATTAGGTGTTTGTTTGCTTTTCCCTTCTACACATCCCTACATTTTCTGAATTTTAACACCACAATAATTGCGTTTACGAAAAATGATAGCTCTGCTGACATATGGAGTGTTGGATGTACTATTATTGAAATGGCTACTGGAAAACCTCCTTGGAGCCAGCAGTATCAGGAGGTAAGCTTGTCTTATATTTAATTTTTGGTAATTACATTGTGAAACTGACATAATAATAATATTTTCCTTATCAAAAAAAAAAAATTGACATAATATTTCAATATTATAGATGCCCTCGTGTCTGATACATTTCTATTTCAGGTTGCTGCTCTCTTTCATATAGGGACAACTAAATCCCATCCTCCCATCCCAGAGCATCTTTCTGCTGAAGCTAAGGACTTTTTATTAAAATGCTTGCAGAAGTATGTGGATTTTCTGCTTGGTTTTCTCCTCCCCCTACTTCCACACAATTATTATATCCTATTTTAAGTTTATGGCTTCCCTCTCTTGGGAAATTAGTAGCAAATGCAGCATAAGTTGGATTATTTCCATGAGTTGCTCAGGTTTATCATGTATCTTCCTTCACATCCTTATTCCTCCTTTTTGACTTAATGTGCTGGCAGGGAACCACACCTGAGGGCTTCTGCATCAAATTTGCTACAGGTACTCATGGTCTTCATTTCTGAATGTTTGCTGGGTTAATTATTATTTGAGTTTGGTGATAGAGGCATAATGCTTTAGTATGTATAATATTGCCTTGTGCAAAGCTTATAGGTTTTAGCAACAGTATGAAACATAAAAAAATGTGTCACTGATGAAACATTTGTTTTTTCTAACTGTGTGCAGCATCCATTTGTTACGGGAGAGCATCAGGAAGCACACCCTTTTCTTCGCTCTTCCTTTATGGTTAGTTTGTTTAAACTTTCAGCTTTGAGTAATCCTCATCATACTTCTGTTAAAACAAAGCTAATACATCGATCAACAGGGAAACCCTGAAAACATGACAGCACAAAGGATGGATGTTAGAACCTCGTAAGCATTTACTTTTCCAATGTTTGGATAACTGAAGATTCTGTTTTGTCTATCATGACTTTAATTTGTGTAAGCTAAGGATCTATGATGCTGCAGAACCAATCCTGATAAAAGAGCTACCTGCAATGGTTTGAAAGATGTTTGTGACGTTAGCACTGTGAGGTGCTCCACTGTATATCCTGAGAATTCATTAGGAAACGGGTCACTCTGGAAACTAGGGAATCCAGAAGATGACATGTGCCAGATGGATAATGATGACTTTATGTTTGGTGCATCTGTGAAATGCAGTTCGGATTTGCATTCCCATGCTAATTATAAGGTGCAATTTCCTTCTGTCAATCTGTACAGAATGTGTTTGTGAATGAAAGACTAAATGTACATCTTCATTTGTTCTTGAATGTAGAGTTTTAACCCTATGTCTGAACCTGATAATGATTGGCCATGCAAATTCGACGAAAGTCCTGATTTAACGAAAAGTCAAGCAAACCTTGATTTTGGTCAAGCAACTATTAAGCTCACATATAGCCCCATCATGTCATACAAGGAAGATGCTTTTGCATTTTCTGGTGGGCAATCTGCAGCCGAGGATGACGATGAATTGACAGAGTCTAAAATTAGAGCATTCCTTGATGAAAAGGTAGCTATTTGTCAGTGTGTAAAATTTCATACAGTATCACAAACAATTCATTATCATGACTTGAAAATTTAATCTTATTCCTCTGTATAGTCTTATCTCTATTTTTCATTGCATGCTATTTCTTACAGTGCAACCAACCATAACACTATCACAACTATCTTGAAGTTTGTGAGTAAAGTAGGTATCACATGATTACTCTTATCTTTGTTCATTCATAAACTGATGTAGGCAATGGATTTGAAGAAGCTGCAATCGCCATTATATGAAGAATTCTACAATTCCTTGAATGTTTCCAGCATCCAGAGTCCTGTTGGCACTGGGAACAAGGAAAATTTTCCAAGTAACATAAACTTGCCACCAAAAAGCAAGTCACCAAAACGCTTTCTTAGCAGAAGATTTTCTACTGCCACTGAAGGTGCTTGTACTCCCAGCCCAGTTACTCATTCCAAAAGAATATCAAATATTGGTGGCTTAGGAAATGAAGCTATTCAGGAACTTCAATCACCAAAGAACAATGAATGGAAAGATCCTCTTGGTTCTCAATGTGACGCCATCAATTCAAGGTAGATAATGCATTGTGTTATTCTTCTTTCCTGACTAATTTCAGTTTCATTGTCTATTGAGACTGACTAACTGCTATTGTTGCAAGCTTCTCTGAGAGGCAAAGAAAGTGGAAAGAAGAGCTTGATGAAGAGTTGCAAAGGAAACGAGGCAAGTTTTGACCCTCTGTTTCTATGATAAGATTTATTACTAAATTAATTTTGATGATAATTGCTTGATAATATTGGCAGCAGTCCAATTCCGTTGAAGTTTTTGACCATTTCGTCTGATTTTTGACTTGTCCTTGTTTGCTTTGTTGCTCCACAAATCTCAATATAGTATACATTGTTGACTATCATATAATTTAAGAGACTACCGGTTGAATGGACCATCAGATTAGAGTAAAATAGAGTAGAAAATGAAAGGTGAATGAGTGAAGTCAGACTTATAAGAAAAGGATTGGAGATAATAATACTAGTAGCGCATGTATTTGGAGATAATACTAATATGTGCTAAACATTAGTGTTTCATGCTTCTAACTCATTAATTTCTTAATGAAGTAGTATTTAGCTAGGGCATTGTGTTCAATACTATTTCTAGTTGCCAGTTGTACCAGAATTTGTGAAAAGTTTCCAATTGACTCGATCGCAGCCGTAGTGGTCAATATTCCCTACAAACATACTTTTGATCTATGCTACTCGGACCCTTCAAATTCATTGCTGCACCTGTGCTGATCTCACATGGGCATGGGTGTGAGTTTGGGATTTCCACTAGATTTGGTCTACCTAACTTGTGTACTTTGATACACCTATGGTATATGTTGATTGAGTATTTGGTTTGATTTTGGGTTTATGTCATATGCATATTTACTAAAGTACTGCACCAGTTGGCTACAATTCTTTGTAAAGCCCCTCTAGATTTGGTTCGGGACTACCATTGTGTGCTACCTTAAGAAAAAATATGAAGAAAGTTGTTGGTACATCGTTCGTGTGTGGGTGTTATTCCCAAATTAATTAAAAAAATCATGTGGAGAAAAGTTGAATATGGATTTTAGAAAGGTCTCTTAATATTTTTAACTTCTTTCTCATCATAATGAAACAATCTCTATTCTATTCTGGGGTATATGGAACAATAAGAATACGAGACTATTTCATAATAGTGAGAAAGGTAAAAAGCATTAAGTGATCTTTTTTATTGCAAATGTATTTTGGGGTGAGAAAAGTTAGTTTGTTAAACTTGATGGAAACAAGTGAGTGACTCAAGCAGACTAACATACAGATCTTGCATGTTCTTTGACAGAGATTTGATGTTTATTGAATGAAATTCTTTGACTAATTAAAAAAGAAACAGAAATTTCAATGGTGAATCTTATTTTTGAAGCCCTGCTGTATTGTGCTAATCCATTTTTTAATCCAAAACTAAAACCTATTAGTCTGCAAGATCAACTTGAAAGATTATAAGGCTCAATGTCACGAGGAATGATGTTCGTGGCTCTGAACACTACTGTTTTGTTCAACCGGTTTCTTGTCATGGTATCTTACCACGAACTTCCTCCACAGTGATTCGATTAAGGGCTGCTATAGGTGATTCAGAGTTATGGCAGTCATCTTAGCTTCTTTTACTTGTGTCTTACCAAAATTTCCTGCTGCGGATCCATACTGATTTGGAAAAGATTGTTACGAGCAATCTGTAAATTGTAGTTATGTATTGCCTTCTTGTCAGTAACCTCCATGTTTCACCTCCTATGCCATTTTATTGGACCTTAGTTGCTTGTAATATATGAACTCTTTTCTACAATGGCAAAATTTGCCCAAACTTGTACTGATTTAACTTACCACCGTATTATTTCAAATTTTGATGGGACATCTTTTCAGCTAACTATTTTACTTTTTTACATCTCATACTATAACTTTAAGTTCTTACCAAAGTCAATATGATAATCCATTCAATTGTTTTTCATTTAACTTTCTGAAAGTTGAACTTAGGTCAATTAAAATGGATCAAGGGGTGTTAAGACAATGCCATTATTCTTAAAGAGAGTTTCATCTTTTTTCACATGTCGCCTCTGTTCTTGTCTTGTATGAAGTGACAGATTTAGACAATTTTTCTGCAATTGCTATAGCTGATAACAATAATCTTATGGTCAAATTCTTTCCAATGTTGCATTAATATATCCTGGAAGTTTAACTCTCTTTATTTACGTTGCTATTGTTAAAGGGGTCTATGAGTAGTTAAATCTTGCTTGCTTGATTAATACAATATCTGTGATGCTGAAACTCTTCATACTGCAGAGATTATGCGCCAGGCGGTCAACTTATCACCACCAATGGATCCAGTTTTAAATCGATGTAGAAGTAAATCAAGGTTTGCATCTCCTGGGAGATAAATATATGTACTAATGTCTCTATATTAAAGTCAGTTCGAAGACTATAATGAGTGATCCTGCAATCACGGAACAGAGACTTAGATGTCTTGACCAGGTAGATGAACGTGCGTAGAGTTATCATCAATGACGAACTGGGTTGTTACTACAGGAATATCAGTGTTCGTCAGGTTGAGCAAGCTGTTACTGCAGGAATATATCTCCAAATCTTGTGATAAAATATCAATAATTTGTTGTGTACATTTTTATCATTCTCGTAAGGGCATTGTAAGAAAAAGAAAGCTGCAGGCTTTTCACATACATAAGTTATTATCTCATGGCATTTGCCAATACAGAGAGAAAAGTTGAGTTTCTCATCTGGTGAACTATTTGTAAAATGTGATCTATTAATGTATTTTAGTACACCCTTACAACCTAGAGGTTACCAATACACCTCTATTGAGTGAATCTTTAAATGTCAATTGCTGGTCACTAAATTTTAATGGATGTGAAAGCATATCTTAACTTCATTGGGAAGTATTAAAGCATGTGATTTAAGTCAAATCTTCTATGACTCAAACATTTTGGATTGCAGTTTCTGATGTTATACAAACTATAGACTTGTAATGTATTATTACATGTATGTACTGACTTGTGGAATTATACTTTCTCATGTGGTCTCAGAATATAATGATCTCAAACATAGGTAACCCATTCAATTAGCCCAATATTTTATGGGTTGAGCTCAAGATAATTCAAAATTGGATTTAATCTCAACCTGTTCAAATCTTAATCCATTTTAAAAGAATCTTCAATTGAACTCAATTCAATCTCCAATTTCAACTCGTTTTAAGGTTCTTTACTTCTATTGATGTAATGCATGTTTTTTTTATTTATTTTATATTTTCTATCTTTATCCATCTATTTGTAACTTTTTTATTTTTATTTTTTTAAGTGAAATTCAAACTGTGTTTATAAAAAGTAAATAATAATATGTTAAAATTATTGAGATTAAGCAGGTCAAATTGGGCGGGTTATCACCCAACCTGAAGTTTAGCCCAACTCTTTTGAGCCCAAAGTACATATGAGTGGGTCAAAACTCAACCCCATTTCTAGTTCAATACATTTTAACATTTTCAATTTTAACCTAACTCGCCCGTTTGCCACCCCAGTTAAATGTAAGAATTTTTCTTTATTATGACTTTTCGAATGCTTTTTAACCATTTGAACCATAAAACTTCTTCATCATTGTACTTTCTGAATATGCGTATTTAACTTGGAAAAAGAAAAAACAAATTGACATCTGGATTCACATTTAAAATTAGATGTGTTTTGACTGTCTTAATTACTTGGAAACTTCGCTACATAGGTAAGTTAACGTTCCTAAATTAGTGGGAATATTTCAAATATTTGAAACTCAATGAAAGGACGAGAGTGTTTCGAAAACAACCTCTCTATCTTTATGAGATCTTGGTAAAGTCTGTATATATTTTACCTTCCCTAGACCCCACTTGTGGGCAGGGGCGGAGCTACATTCACTCAAGATTGGTCAAATGTATATTCTTCGTCAGAAAACTTTTTCGAATATACAGTCAGAAAACTTTTTCGAATACACAAGTTAAATGTAGATATTTTAATATATAGCAATTGTTGAACACCTTTGATACAAACCCATATTCTAAAAGTATAAATACCCTTGACGAAAATATTGGCTCAACAACTGCTTATGAGATTCCATTGGGTATGTTTTTGTTGTTATTGAAAGTCAAAAGAAATAATAGAGTTTGGACAGGAAATGATTTAGATGTATCCGATGAATTAGTAACGACCCATGTTTGTGTCCCAATGACTAAACATGATTCAATATTTTAAATGATGAATGAAGAACCAATATTCCATGTGTTTCCAGACACAAAATCTTAACATAGTAATAACATATATTTGATTGAGCAGAAGAAAGGGATTTGGTTGTTGTGTCAAATTTTATTTTTTCAACATCTTTTCTTTAGCTTTAAGATTGTGGCACAAAAAAGTTAGTCTTTCTGGAGATGGGAAGGCAGTAGCTTTGTTTGAATTGTTGAATGAAGTGGCAGAAGGTTAGATTTTGTGAAAGATTGAGAAGAAAAAATAATGATTAAAGTGCACACAAGATTTTTGGGATGGACATGTCTTTTAACTCTTTTGAAAATATAATTAAAGAGAAATGGGAAAGGCCTAGATTTGAGGAGGTCAGGAAAAATATCTTTAAGAGATCATAAGAAATCATGATCTTGAAAAAGTTCACAAGGGATAGTGATAGAGCCTGAAATTTATATGCAAAGAAATTCAAAAATATACTAGAATGCACCATTTGATATTGAACCTATAATTTAATAGTTATCATCAAAAGAGTTACAATGGGATGATAAGGTTCCTCGATACTTGATCAGAGATCTTAGATTCGAGCCCTATAAACGAAGAAAATCTTGTTAAGAAGTGTTTCCTCCTTAAATAAGCTTTATATTATGTGAATTTGAATTAAGCGTGACTCCAATACAAATCACCTTGTCACGATCTGATCCCAGTCATGATGACGCCTGCTAGATCTCACCTATGGGCAAGCCAATTACCCAACCCCCAAAGTACTTGTCCTAGCTTTCTAGTCCAAACCATAACCAATATGACAATATACATGACTGAAACCTACCCAGAATCTGGAAGTCAACTGTACAGAGCTACAATAGACACAAGGATATATTAGATACATATATCAATAATCATAATAATATACAAAATCAAAATATCTCTACAAATACAAAACACTACTATACAAGGCCAATGTCTGAATACAAAAGATGACCATCAACAAGAAGGAGATCACGGAGAAATTAGATTTACCGGTGCTCACCAAAAGTCTCTCAAGCACTCCCCAAGTTGCGGAAAACCCAAATAGTATATAAATAACCTAATATCATTTTGGAACCCATTTTGTTACTATACTAAAAAAAAATTTTGGTCAATAAAATTCAACAATTTATCAATAATTAGGTGATAATTTTTCTTTTTATTTTTTGA
Organism: Solanum virginianum; assembly: GCA_000787875.1. Classification (NCBI taxonomy): domain Eukaryota; kingdom Viridiplantae; phylum Streptophyta; class Magnoliopsida; order Solanales; family Solanaceae; genus Solanum; species Solanum virginianum. The sequence continues at coordinate 89,589 of DF357908.1, read as the reverse complement.
TGTAAAAGTTGGCAGTAAAAAGTAGAGGGGTCTTTGATAGTTACCCTGGCCTTAATATTACTCGAATCTTGTATTCTTTTTATTCCACCTGATGCTATTTATTATTTATTTGATATTTAATAACTATTTTGAATTTGTAATTAATTAAAATTCACAACTCATAGGGTCCATTGAAGGGGAAAGTACTTCTTCCTATTACAATTATTTTCTCTTTTTCAAGTTTCAAAATTAAAAATGAGTAGTGTAATTTTAAGTTATTATCAGGTATAATTTGATTTTCTTCTATTTTTCTTTCACACCATTTTCATGAACAAATAGTATTTTTGCTCAATCAAGCTTGATTGGCCTAGTGAATAATTCACTAAGCCACTTAAGCAAGTGTCGAGGGTCTGATCGCTGCCTTGTGCATGCAACAATCAATTGACTAGTGGCCTGACCTGTCGGGCTGGGGATACCTTGGGAAACCATTTTGCTCAACTTTTTTTTAAGGGAAAAAAGGCTTAATATACTTCTTAACTTTGTTATTTAGAGCAAATAAAACCCTCGTTATACAAATAACTTATACATACCCTTAATATTACACAAAAAACCTAAATATATCCTTTTCATTTAACGAGAGTGAAAAAGATAATTTTAAGTTTGTTATTTTTTTCTTTAAAAAATTTTTGATAAAAAAAATAATTCATGCAGTTGATCCTTCTCACACATTTTTTTGGACTTTTTAATTCAACAACTAATTTTGATTTATTATTTTGATGATCAAATTTATTTTTCACGCTTTTTCTTGTAAAATTTATCATAGATGCCCAATTTTTTTTCACAAATACAAAAAAATAAAAAAATTACAATATAGCCGCAAAAAATAAGTTAATTTTTTTCCCTATTCACACTTCCTTTTTTATTTTTCATATTTTCGAGCTTATTTTTATTCAATTTCATATAGTTCAAAAGTATTTTGACCCTCTTCCATAAAATTAATTAATTATTAATATTATAATAATAATAATAATAATAATAATAATAATAATAATAATAATAATAATAATAATAATAATAATAAAAAACTCAAATAGTGATCAGTAAATAGAACTATAAGAGAGATATTTAAAACTTAAATTAACATCGATGAAAAAAGTAAAAAAATCATGTGTGAGAAGGATCAAATGACCTCTGAAATTTGCTAGAAGAACCATATATACCCATACATAAAGTTATTGTTTTAAAATTAAAATAATTTTCTTCACTTCTATTAGATAAGAAGAATATATGTGAGTCACTTTTATAATGACAGGGGTACATGCGAATCACAAATATAATAATAATAATAATAATAATAATAATAAGAGTATATACGTGAATTACTTTTTATAATGACAGATGTATCTACTCTAAATCGCAAAATTAAAATATATCCCTTTTTTTAAAAAAAAAATTCACTAAAGATGGTCTGCTCCCAATTGTTTCAAAATTCAATATATTCAAAACTTTATCTTCTTTCCATTCCTACAAGACAAAATATGAGAAAGGTAGCCAAAAAGAAAACGTGCTGTGTGGTTCCAAGAAAGTTGTTACCTGATATTGGATAAGTATACGTACTAACCAGTGGACACAAATTCATTGGTTTAATATTGTTCTTCTTTCTTATATTGCTACATCATTATTGGAAATTAATTATGAAAACAATTGACTAAGACTTGAGGTTCATTTACTAATGTTGTAATAATATAGTTATTTCTATATTATGTGATCATCTAATTAAAAGTTTAAATCACTAAAAATTAGTACTTTTATTTACTTAATTAATTGTGCCTCAACACGTCCTTTCACGTATGAGTTAAATTCTTTCTATGAGCCTACACCAAAATGAGGGATGACCATTAAGATAAATATAATTTGTAACCTCTTCTGCTTTCTCCATACATATTATATTAATATTATAAAACTAATAAATAAAAAGACTTAAATTATTAAAAAACATACTTTTAGTTACTTATATGGAAAAAAAAGTCAAACATGTCTTCAAGTATTCAAAATTGAGGAGATATGTTCTTTATTAATATATATATAGAGAGAGTGTGTTTAGTTCGCATATGTATGTCTTTACCTTTGACCTTAATTTAATTAACTGATAAATAAGCGAAAAAACATCAAATATATCCTTGGAATATGCGAAATTAAGCAAATATTCCCTTCAGTAATAGTTTACATTTTTTTTTAACATTCTAGATGATTTGAAGCACATCATAGCATACCCCAAAATTTTAAGAAATGCATAAAAAAGAAGATCATATGGTTAATTTAACAATCAAAATCGATCACCAATTTCTAAGTTAAAAGTAAACAGTTTAATATAAGTTAACGTTTTTTTACATACTAACAAATCAAATAATATATCAACGTAAAATATGTCCATAGCTTCGATGTTAAAAATTACTATAATTTATAAACATGCCTTGAGTTTTTCTACTAGTGGTTTCACATATTTGCTACACTATGTTTTAATTTAGAGGACATATATATTTGAATATTTTTGGTTTGATTGTCATTTTTGTAATAATTTGATGATCCACTACTTTATGACGTAAAGCTAATTGTTTGCTAGAAATAAGTATGTATGATAATAACCTAACAGCAAGGACGAAACTATATTATGAACATCCTTCGTTGATTTTTTTTTTGAATATATAAGTTAAATATAGATATTTTAATTATATTAATTGTTGAACACTCTCGATACAAAAATTATTCACTCATATTCTAAAAGTATGAACACTCTTGACGAAAATACTGGCTATGCCACCGCATAATAATCACATGTGTTGAATGGATGTGAGTATGTGGCATCCAGAAAAAGGGTGTGTGTGGGGGTCACACAGCATATAGTTTGGGGGTGGATGAATAAGACATGCATTGTGCATACATCATCTTCTTTTTGGAAGTTAAAAAATTAATATGTGCACTAAAAGGGTATGTGGAGTATGACTATTGGTCTCTTTTGGAATGTAAAATGTGTGCTTTTCATGACTTTACAACTTTTTAATGGTGATGCCATTAATGCTGGGCAGTTAGACAAATCTTCAATGTTGTCTATTTGTATCCTCATTTATTATTAATTTTCAACTTTTGAAGGAACCTTTATGGTTTGATATATGAAATCAATTTGACATACCTTTTTATAAAGACATAGTCAATAAACGACATGTAAATACTTATGTACTACTACTCCTTGTGGATAAGATTCAAGATTTTTTTTGCATGCTATGATATTATGTATACTAAGATTATTTATTTATTTCATCAATAAACTTAAGTTGTTACAGATAATATGTTTTTTTATTTTCAAATTGTATCGCTCAAAAAGATTATAAAACAAGATTGAGAGTAAAAAAATCTTGATCAATATGATCCTTGTTGCTTATCTTCTTTCATATAATTGTATCCTTTCAGTGCATTGACAAACTGAGTGAAGGTTAGAATCTTGCCTAACATAACAATCCTCAAGGTTGTATATTTATAACAACTTTTCATCAAGATGTTTTTTTTAATTTCTTCCCATTCAATAAACTTTTCATATCGCAATGTTAGATGGACGTTCATTCACATATATATAACCAACGTCATTTGGTGTGAGGTGTTATAATAATCCCGGGACAAAATGTAGGATTATTTTATTCCATATTTGGCTGGAGGTATAAGGTAATCCTTAAACTATTTATCCACCATTTTTGCCTTTAGTTATCCATATATATGGTGGGATAACTTATTTCAGGTTAATTTATCCTGGAATTAATTATCTTGGGATTACATCTAGCCAACCAAATGACCAGGGTTTCCATCAAGTGGTCTATCTGAGTTATGGAGTCATATGATATACATATATGTGATCTCTTTTAATTTATTGACTAATAAATATTATGTCATCTTCAAGATCTTTAATGGACTAAAAAAAACTTGTGAAAGTTATGAAAAAGGATAATGGTGGTGGGAGGGGGGAAAAAGGATTGTATTTTATTGAACAAAATGTCTGAGTGTAATTGGCTTTTCTTCTTTTTGGTAAAGAAGAAAGATTGATGTATTATTTATCAAAGCTTTTAGAATTGTCACCGACCACATATATATATTCTTCAATTTAGGAGTAATTCTTTTTTGTGTTGCTTAGTTACTAAGTCTCATATATATTGTGGACTCACTTTAATTTTCTTGGTGGCTCTTTTTAGAAGATGTTATGTTTGTTACTTATTATATTATAATAATAATAATTGAGGCCTTTTTTTGGTTTACTGGATAAGTCTTAGATTAGTTAGTTGTGTGCTGAACACATAAGCTTGTGGAAAATATATACGTAATCTAATGTTTGAGATCGTCACCAAAATGTTTACTTGATTATGAAGGATATATATTGTTTGTTAAACATGGATATGGTTTTGATCCGTTGTGAAATGTAAGATAGAAGTGAAAATTTTAAAAATCTGAGGTTTTCAATATGTTATTATTGTATAAGACTTTTAAAATTTATGATCTTAAATATATCATAATATTTGAGCTTCTAGATGATTTGAAGCACATCATAGCATACCCCAAAATTTTAAGAAATGCATAAAAAAGAAGATCATATGGTTAATTTAGAAAGCACCATCCAAAGGTGCTGATCGAGCAACTTCCTAATAATTAAATCGTCTAAAAAATAGAAAGGTATTATTATTTTTAAAAACGATACTAATAAAAAATAATACGTACTTTAGGTTTCAAAATTTGAGAATTTGGATGTGTGATTAAACCCAGTTTAAAGAATTATGTGAGGGTGGGGCTAATACCATTTTATGAAATCTTTTCATTCAATTTTTCAAAAGAAAACAAAGAAAATTCAAAGATGAAAGCATTATTTTCAAAATGCTCCTCCACCCACGGCCACCACCACTTGCAGGTTGACTGAATTTAGTTACTTCAATTCACTAATAAAATATTAGATAAATATAATAATATATTTTAAATTAAAAAATCAAATAATTGTCAATAAATCTTTTTAACTCATAAAATTTAAATTTTAAATTCTTCTATGTGCTTTTTCCTCATGAAAATGTAAGGTGGTTTGAGTTGAAAGTGAATAATATTCGATTACTAATCCTATCAGTAAGAAATGCTAAGAGTAAAGGGGTTTTCCTTTATTTTTACAATACATGTAATGTTTTGTTTCTATCATTATGGATAGACTTATGAGGAAATAATTTGGGTCAGAAAATTCCTAAGTAATTAACATGGAAATTTTGAGCATAGGCTAGTTTTTTGTTGAAATTTGAGTTAAATGACTAGGTCTGAGATACTCTAATAATAGATTGGGATTTGAAATATTAGTTTGATCTTTTGATTTGATAGCCAAGATAATATATAGCTTTACAGAATCGAATTCGGGCGAGTGAAATTCCAAAATTGATCTTGGCGCAAATGATTAATTTTAGATCGTTATGATTTGAGGGTGTATTGCGATGAAGTTCTGTTAACATTCCTATCTTTGCAAATAAGGCACAGAGACGAATTAGAGAGGTGATTGCTGGACCTTTTGAGATCTTAAGATGAATTAGGGAGGTATTCTATGAGTTAGCGTTGCCACCTAGCTTATCAGATAGCCATCCAAATTTTTATGTTTTCATGCTTTGAAAGTATATGCCTGATAAGTCTAATATGATTTCGCTTGATTCGGTGGAGTTAACTCTGAAATTGTCATCAGAGGATGAGTCAATAGTGATTTTGGTACCAAATTGTTGAGACATTATTTAAGAAGATAATATCCTAAAAAAGTACGATGCTAGTAGTGACCAAATCATAAGAAAATGAATACCTTAGTTAATAACAAGCTATCATAAATAGACCACATAAA
>DF357908.1:62437-74584 GCA_000787875.1 Solanum virginianum | reverse complement strand
ATAGATAGGCAAACAATAGGAATAGGAAAACGCAGGTATAACCCTTTGAATCAACAATTAATGGCCCTAAATATAAGTATGAAAGTCAAGATTAATACGGTGTCGTTAAGGTTACAATCCCGAAATCTCGCAACATTTGGATAATTAAAATACAAGATAACACAAATCTTATTTTATTTGCAAAGTTCAATTGTTTAATTGAAAGTCTAGCTGTTTTAATACAAAACTCATAAATCAATTCTTTATCGCCTTTTAAACACTATAACTCAGAATATTAAACAATTTACATTAAATCCCTTGGGTTCGACAATTCGATCCTTTAAATAAGGCCACCATATTACTTGTTTGACCGTGTGCATTTGCATGTACTGGGAGGCAACATGTTTTTGGTGCAGTTGTGGGGAATTAACTATAAATTGAGTAATTTTCTGAGTTTTTTTCTTTGTGGTGTTCACTACAGTTGATCTTAGTTATGTTGATTGTGCAGAGAGTTAAGTTTTAAACTGGAGAAGCAAGATACATGCTTTCATCAATCTAAGAGGAGAGTATGTGTCTTGTTTCAAACTCCGCCAATTGAAATCTTTGAGCAAGAAAATATAACAGAGACTAAGAAAGAAATTGATCCTGTCAAAGAAGATATGGTGGAACAAAATCCACCTGCATTACCCGTGCCTAGGACAGTAAGAGATGTAGCCATTCCTAGAACCACCAATGTGACTAATTGTTTCAAAACGCCGAAACCTGGTGGTCGTTGGGAGCTTAAATAAAATATAATTCAAGTGCTACACTTAACTAGGCAGTTTACCAGACTGCCACATAAAGATCCACAGGTACATCTTCAAATTCTTTTAGAAATCGCTGACACTTTCATTCCTATAGGCGTAAATCGAGATTATGTGAGGATGACCTTGTTTTCCTTCTCATTGTTAGGGGAAGAAACGAGGTGGCTGCAAGTTGAACCACCAAACTCTATTACCTCATGGGATGATCTTGCTAGAAAGTTTCTTACTCGGTTCTTTCTATCCGGTAAGACGGCCAAATTGAGAAGTGAAATTTTAAGCATTAGCAAAGGCCAGGAAAGAACTTATATCAATCATGGGATAAGTTTAAAACTTTACTTACTAATAGTCCATATCATTGTCAATCTAATGAAGTGTTGGTTCATACCTTCATGGAAGGATTGAAATCAAACACAAAGATTCTTCTTGATTCCACTGTAGGAGGAGAAGCTTTGAAAAAGACATATGGTAAGTTATATAACACTTCTCAATCCTGTAGCTCAAGAAAATCCCGAGTGGAATGGAGGATCAAGTCGACCTGCAGTTCATAAGTAAGCGGGGATGCTGGAAATTGATGCTATCACTGTTTTGCAAGCACAAATTTTTGCTATGCGAAACATGAGGATGACCCAATTTAACAACTTGTCATTGGGTCAACAACAGAAAAATCCAACAGTGGGTCAATAATTAGCACCGATAAATGTGGTACAACAATAACAACAAAATAATTGGTGTGATGTGTGTGGAGGCAGAGACCATACTTCTGAATTTTGTGGTTCAAATTCTGAAGTGGTAAATTTTGTGGGAAATACAAATAAAGGCGGATATCAAGGCTTTGGAAATTCCTATAATCCAAATTGGAGGAATCATCCTAACTTCTCTTGGGGTAGTAACCAACAAAATCAAGGACAATCTCAACAACAACGTCCACAAGAAGACCAACCATATATGTGGAAGTATTTATGGATGATTTCTCATTTTTCAGGGAATCTTTTGAAAAGTATTTGAAAAATCTAGACAAGGTTTTAGCAAGATGTGAGAAAACTAACCTTATCTGAACAACATATCGGATAGTGAAGTTCTAAGGCAAATTTTAGCAATCCAAAATCGGCAAGAAGAGAAAATCCAGAGACATAAATAAAATCTTCAAAATTTGGAGAAACAATTGGGGCAATTGGCTAGCTCAATGAATTCTAGACCCCAAGGAGGTTTGCCGGGTGACACAGACCCAAATCCAAAGCAAGTTTATATTGTAAGCACCAGAAGTGGGAGGCCATTGACTGAATTGGTTTTTAAAAAGAAAAATATGGCTGAACCAAGTGGTGTTCAAAATGAGCAACCCGTGATTCCAAGCATGTCCACTGATGAGGCAATTTCCAGTGCCTAAGCCACCGCCTCCATTCTCACAAAAGTTGAAAAACAAGGAGGATGAATGTTTTCAAAAATTCATTGGGCTCCTAAATTAGGTTCAAATTAATTTACCGCTTATTGATGTTTTTTTACAGGGAATTCCAAAATATGCCAAGTATGTGAAACATATTGTGGCAAACAAGAACAAGTTGGTAGAATACGAAATGGTGGCACTTACCAAAGCTCGCAGCTCTAGAATGTTAAATAGAGCACAATTGCCAACAAAGTTGAAGGATCCCGGAAGCTTCACGGTGTAAGTGAGCATTGGAAGTTGCTTGAATGCTAAAGGATTGTATGATCTTGGGGCAAGCATAAATCTTATTCCAAGTTTGTTATTTTCAAAGTTGGGACTTGGAAAATCAAAGTCCACTACAATTGTGTTGCAATTGGCAGATAGGTCCATGGCAAGGCCGAATGTGTTATTGATGATATCTTAGTTCAAGTGGGATCCCTCATTTTCCCTGTGGACTTTGTCATTCTTGATTTCGAACCCGATCTTGAAATTTCTTTCATACTGGGTCGTCCATTCTTGGCTGCGAGAGGGGAATTAATTGATGTGGTTGCAGGGAGACTCATAATGAGAGCCCATGACAAAGTTGAAGTATTTGAAGTGTATAAGGCCATGAAGTTACCAGCTGCATATGAATATTTGGCCGCTATCATAGTGATAGACACAACTGCCTCTGTAAGTGAAGTGGAGATTCAAGACCCACTAGCAAGAGTGTTGCTAAATCAAGGGCTAGTGTATGATGAAAAGGCTCTCGAAATTGAGAGTGTGTTGAACAATAATGCAAGTATGTTCAAGAAGGGGGTTAAACCTTTAAATAGGGTATTGGTTCCTCCACCAAAACTATCAATTGAAGAACCACCAAGGCTGGAATTAAAGCCGTTGTCTTTACATCTCAGGTATATTTTTCTTGGAGATAATGATACGTTACCTATAATTTTGTCTGCTTCATTGACTGTAGCTTAGATGGAAGATGCAGTCGCTGTGCTTAAGAAAAGGAAGAGAGCTATAGGGTGGCAAATGTCGGATATCCACGGCATTAGCCCAGCTTTGTGCATGCACCGAATCTTCATGGAGGAGGGTCAAAAACCGGTGGCGCAACCTCAAAGATGGCTGAATCCAATCTGAAGGAAGTTGTGCAGAAGTAGGTAACCAAGTGGTTAGATGTGAGAATCATTTTTCCCATCTCCGACAGCAAATGGGTCAGCCCGATTTAATGTGTCCCGAAGAAGAAGGTATGACGGTAATTTCCAATGATAAAAATGAGTTGATCCTAACTAGAACGATGAAGAGATGGAGGATTTGCATGAATTACAGGAAGCTAAACGATGCCACCTGGAAGGATCATTACCCGGTACCAGTCATCGACCAAATGCTTGATAGACTTACCGAGCAAGAATATTATTACTTCTTGGATAGTTACTCCGGGTATAATCAAATCACCATTGCTCCAGAAGACCAAGAGAAAACTATATTTACTTGTCCATATAGTACATATACCTTCAAATATATGTCCTTTGGGTTATGCAATGCACCGACCACTTTTCAATGGGGTATGATGTCCATTTTTCATGATATGATCGAGGAGTATGTGGAAGTATTTATGGATGATTTCTCATTTTTCAGGGAATCTTTTGAAAAGTATTTGAAAAATCTAGACAAGGTTTTAGCAAGATGTGAGAAAACTAACCTTGTCCTTAATTGGAAAAAATATCATTTTCTCGTTAAGTAAGGGATAGTTTTGGGGCACAAGATATCTAAGCATGGTTTAGAGGTGGACTGAGCCAATATTGAAGTGGTTGAGAAGCTGCTACCACTGGTTTCAGTCAAAGGAGTCCGAAGTTTTCTTGGACATGCAGGATTTTACTGTAGATTTATTAAGGACTTCTCAAAGATTGCCAAATCGCTTTATGCACTCCTAAAAAAAGAGGTACCCTTTAACTTTGATTGTTCATGTTTGCAGGCATTTGCGACGTTGAAGAAAGAGTTGGTTGAAGCACTTATTTTGCAAGTACCGGATTGGAATCTACGGTTTGAGCTTATGTATGATGCAAGTGACACAGAAGTGGGTGCTGTTTTGGGACAAAGAAAGGCTAAGGTGTTCCACTCCATATACTATGCGAGCAAAACTCTTGATTTTGCTCAAAGTAACTACACAGATATGAAAAAAGTGATGCTCCCATTAGTATATGCGTCTAATAAATTTAGATCTTATTTGGTAGGTACCAAACTGATCGTTTTCACTGACCACAGTAGTTGTTCAACAAGAAGGATGTAAAACCAAGGCTCATTTTGTGGATCTTGCTGCTCTAGGAGTTTGATATTAAGATCGAGGATCGAAAAGGGAGTGAAAACCAGATTGCCGACCATTTCTCTCGCCTGGAAAATGATGCTCACATAAGGATGCAAATGCAAATCAGAGAAGAATTTCTAGATGAGCAACTATTGGCACCTGAATTGGAAGAACTATCATGGTACACAGATATTGTCAACTTCTTGGTAAATGGAGTTTTTCCCCTAGACGCCAACCATCAACAACGCAAGCGGTTAGCCCATGACTCAAAGGCTTACATATGGGATAAGCCCTATCTTTTTAAGCAAAAGGTTGATGGTATGGTACGAAGGTGTGTGTTCAAAGCTGAGATACAACAAATTCTAGCAAGGTGCCATGCTTTGCCACATAGTGGCCAATATGGAGGTGAATGGACTTCTTACAAGTGCTTCAATCAGTATTCTTTTGGCCAACTCTATTCAAGGATATTATACACTTTGTGAAATCTTGTGATGCTTGTCAAAAGACCGGGACCATCTCTCGACGGCATAAGATAACTCTTAACAATATTTTAGAGGTGGAGATATTTGATGTATAGGGTATGGACTTCATGGGTCCATTCCCACCCTCTTTTATCGCAGTCGATTATATGTCCAAATGGGTAGAAGTAGCAACTTTATCCACCAATGACTCTAAGGTGGTAAGTAAATTCTTGAAGAAGCACATCTTCACTCGTTTTGGTACACCAAGAGCCATCATTAGTGATGGTGGTACTCATTTCTTCAACCAAATAGTGAAGAACATTCTTCCAAAGTATGGGGTGAAACATAAGTGGCCACTGCATACCATCCCCAAACCAGCGGGCAAGTAGAGGTGTCCAACAGGAAGGTCAAGTAGATCTTACAAAAGAAGGTAAATGCCACAAGGAAGGATTGGTCCTCCAAACTTGACAAAGCTTTATGGGCATATCGAACTACGTACAAAATACCAATTGGCACATCCTCGTACCAATTAGTGTATGGAAAAGCTTGTCATCTTCTGGTACAGCTTGAGCACCAAGCTTATTGGGCAATAAAAAGGTTGAATTTGGATCCTGAGCTTGCCGGAAGAAAGAGGTTAGAGCATTTGGAGGAGTTAGAAGAATTTCGGCTTCAAGGATACGAGAATGTCAAACTCTACAAAGAAAAGACCAAGCAGTGGCATGATTGGCATATAATCAAACGGACTTTTGAGCTGGGCCAAGAGATACTTCTCTTTTACTCTCATTTGAAACTGTTCCCAGGTAAGATGCGGTCAAAATGGAGTGGATCCTACGTGGTGGTATCTGTAACACCACATGAAACGGTGGAACTAAAGGACGGGACCTCCAACCAAACATTTTTGGTAAACGGTGAGCATGTCAAGCACTACTACGGGGAAGACATGAACAAAGTTGAGGAGACCATTGAATTGGCAGATGAGTAAGTTTATGTTGCATTGTGCTGAGACGTTAAATCAAGCGCTATACGGGAGGCAACCCGTGAATGAGGTGATATTTTCTATGTTATTTTATTTTTCAAGTTTGAATAATTAAATATATAAAAATGTTTTCATGACTTAAAATGCCCAGAAAAATCACAAAATAAAAAATTACACAGAAAAACACTAGTCCGCATCGCGGACTAGGTGTCAAAATTGTGTTATTTTTTTATTTTTATTTTCCGTTAAGTCGTTGGTTATTTTTTGGATTTTTTGGTCAAAATCAATTGTTGTAACATAATTTAGCAAGTTTAGGTGTTAGGTCAATTTTTGAGCCCCGAACGAGATTTTTTTTCTTTTACTGTTCATGGCAGAGAAGTTTTCGCATCCCCTCCGCAATGCGCACCCCTGGCCCAAAATAGAACTTTTCTTTTACAAAGTCCAGTTTCGCGTCCCCTCCGTGACGTGGAGAGGACGCGCACAAGTATATTTTGTGCAATTTCTCTTTTAAACCCGACCCAACTCGGTACCTCTAATTAATCCCCCATCATTTTTATACCCATCCGGGCCCCCTCTTTCAATTTTCTCATTTTCCCTCTCCAAAATTTTCCCCAAAGAACTCCCCTAATCGTTACATCTGTGACACACATACTAATTCCACAAGACATACATCAACATTTTTTTCCTCTTCCACAAAAAGTAAGTCTCTTCTTCTTGTCTCTTTGTTCTTAGTAGCAAATCGCTTCACTCTGGTGATTGTTGAATGTGAACTGGATTTCGTGGTTGCAAGGATGGTTGTTAGCATGTTGTAATTTGTTTAGCATGCGCTTTATCAAGTTAAGATTCTTAATCTTAGTTAATTTTGAATATTGGCATGTGGTGAATTTAACCCTAGGTCGAAATTCTTTGGGCAATTTGGGGAAAATTGGGAAAATTAGAATTACGTATTTCTAATATTGCTCAGGAGCAGAATCGTTCAGTTCTAGTATGGGGTAGTTCATGGGAATGTAGTCCTGTTTATTCAAGCACATGAGCAGTATTTTGTTCGTCCTGCAGTCCCTACTTAAGTATGTAATATTCATGTGTTTAAAAATATTGTTAGATGGGTAGTATTCTGTGAACCAGTTGATTGAAGTGATTACCTAGCTGGTAGAATATAAACACATGTCAATGGGGTGTATCAAGTTGTAACATAAACTGAGTGTGGGGTGGTTGGTTGTGATTATATTCTTGACAATTTATCCCACCGGTTGTGATATCACTGTCTCGGAACCTTGGATTCAACTTGATGATAAACACTTCGGGTATTCTCTTGTTGTCAAGCTATGTCCAGTATTTAGCTTTACATCTTGCCTTCATGGGTTGCCTTGATTGTTTTGTGTGCTTGAGAATCTAGGAATCATGACTCTAAGTAAGGACAAGTTGTGAGTTGATTGAAAACAAAGAAAATAAAACTGTTTAATGATGCAAATTGTGCAAAATTTTGTGCAAAATGGGGTTGAGTACTGTTTCTATGCTATCATTGATCCACAACAAACCTGTTTACTAGCAGTGTGAGAGAGATGTGATATAGAGCCTCGAACCACTCCCACCTGATGTCACATCCACAAATGAGAAACTTAGCATGTTTCGGGACTGATTACCTGCTGAAACTTATTAAATTGGGTCTGTTTTCTACTAAAATGATGATAAACTAGACAACAAATGCATTGTTGGTGTTAATTACTATGTTGTTTTGCTGTGAGAATTTTGAATTGGTGAAATATATTAAGTTGGAAAGTCTGAGTACCTACTTCTTTACTGTTTTACAATTAACTGTGGGGTCGAATGCGTAGATCATTACAGTGAGCTAACAAAGTTTTTCATGTTCATTCATGCTTTTGTAGGATATTATGGAACCGATAGCTCGACCATCTAGGCAGCCTCGTTGAGATGCAACTACACCCACCAGGAGAAGGTCTTGGGACATCCCAACGGTCCCGAAGGGCCCCAAATACAAAAAGAGGCAAATGACATACAGGGAGAAGGCAGTCGAAAGAGTTGGTCTCAAGTGGTACAAAAGCCACCACAAATCCAAGTACTTTTTGGACTTCCCAATAGATTCGGAGGTGGTCAACCAAGTATACCCAGCCATATACGAGAGGTGCCTCGCATACCAGCTGCACTTTATGTTCAAGCAGTCACATCCCTGTAATCTGAGCATCATTCGAGAGTTCTACACAAATATGAGCAAGGAAGCATGCATCGACAGGTTAAGGTGCGAGGTGTGACTGTTGATTTCAGCCCCTTGATCATTAATGAGATCATCAGGACACCCTCAGAGATCTCGGATGCCTTTGATACCTTAGTCCAGCGCATTCCTTACCAGGCCATCTGACATACACTCTCGGGCCCTTAGTTGACCACCTGTTGGGATAGGCACGCATACAGAGGTTTCCATCAGAACTTTCCTTTCGGGCAGCTCAATAAACAGGCCTGTGTCTGGCTGAAGATCGTGACACATGGACTTTTTTCGGACTAGCATTTCTCTGAGTTCACCAGGGATCGAGTTTGCCTCGTGTATGCACTGATGACGGGCATGGAGCTTAATTTTCAGGTTGATATTGAAGTCGGCCATTAGGAAGGCCTAGGCACACAAGGGCCGCTGGTACGCATTTGGCGCCATTATTACTAACATGTGTATGAGTGAAGGTGTGCCCACAAACATTCTTGACTACTGTACATACATCGAGGCATCTCCTTGTATCGTCAGCGCTATTCAGGGACCGAAGTCTGGCGCACCACCTACCCTTACTGCCGTCGAGCATGCCCGTAGGGATGAGTTGGTCATGGCATGGATCTTCGAGATGTAAATGTTGTTTCTACGGACGAGTGGCCACCCTATCACACCTGAGGATATTGCTGAGGTGGAGATCCAATATACCCTCAAAGATCATGCCCGTGCAATGTTGGGCATCGAACCTCAGTTCGTGGAGCTACTTGATGATGACATTCCCTCTGACCCAGATGCGAACTAAAGCAATACAGAGGATGATGAGGCGGAGGATGCTGATGATAGCTCGGCAGAGGAGGATTGAGCGGTTACACCCCGTTCCACAGGTTCTTATTGGTTAGCACAGGGGACAGTGCCCTTGTTTAAGTGTGGGGTTGGGGTATTTATGCTACTTGTTGATGGGTGTTGTAAGACCATGACACATGCTATTATTTTTGCTATTGCAGTTATTTTATTTTGACATGATTATGATTTTCTTTTTGTGGACAACTTTCTTATTTTCTTTGTTTATATGATTACCAGTATGTAGTATGTTTTAAATTATCATGAATATTTGTTGTAATGCATTTTAATATAATTATCACTTTGGTAAGTCATAGTTGAGTGACATTACTCTATGATGGGTGGATGACGACTGTCCTAAGGGTATGTGTCAAATAGAGTCTCATTTTAGAGTGTCGGTAGTATGTAAAAATAGTCCTTATATGTGAAACCATGAGAAATTAAAATGGCATAAATTCTTGAGTCTTTAATAGCTTAAACTTGAAATTTGTACTGATGAATAGCTACTTAATTCTTAATTCACGAGAAACAAGTGATAGTGAATCTAGTGTTACCTTATGGTGAAAAGGTGAGTGTGAGTTGAATTGTTACTCTATGTTGCTATAGCTATTACGAACTTACCCAGTATGTTAAATTAACTTAGTAGATTTTGAAATTTAAGGGAAAGAATCTAGACATTTCTTTGGTAACCTAAATAAATTGGACCTTTTTATCCTGTTTATTAAAATATCCTAGTTAACCCCATTGAGCTTTAAACTTTTTCTTTCATTAGCCACATTTCAAGCCAAACCCCTTCCTTGACTTTTAACAATATTTGATCCTAACTCTTGAACACTTTAGTATAAATAGTCAGGGAATCAGCAACTGAAATGGAACTTAAACAGTAAAAAATTTATGGTTCGGGGGTACTATTCAAAAAATAATAATCAAAAATTAGAAAACACAAAAATAATGTGTTTGTTAATATTTGTGGATAATTTTGAGTATGTAAATTGCGGAAACAAATAAAGGATGCTGAAAAAAGATAAAAAGGGCAAATGACGTGAAAAACAGGGTAGTGTAAGCCTTGAGTGCTCGGGAAATGAACCTTGCTAACCATATCCGAATTGAGTGCATGGGTAATTCTTCTAGTGAGGGTACATGATCATCTTAGGGCGGTAACTAGGTAAAACTATAATGATAATTCTGCATGAGTCCGCATTTATTCATTGAAGTATTTATTAAAGTTAATGTTGCTAGGAAACTTGAAAAATATTCATATTGGGTTGAAAAAGGTTGTGCATATAGAGTTTATTTTATATACTATATAGGTGTCTGCATGCATGTGTCTTGATTTTCCCGAGGACGGACAAAGCTTTAAGTGTGGGGTGGTGATCTTAGGCGTATAAATACACCTAAATAAACAAAAGTCCCATAAATAAAATTAAGTTCGAGGGTAAATTCGTAGAGTTTTTGGTACTTTAATAAGATTTTGTGTATTTTGTTAACATAGGATAAATTACATTTCGGGTTTATGGTTTTATTGATTTTATCAAATTTTAAGATTTTAAAATGAGGCCCGGAGCAAAATAATACAACATGCGCAAGAAAACAAGGAAGAAAAATTCCAAAGACTTGGTCCGCGACCAAGGCGCGCTGCAGACCAGTGTTAATTCACTGGGAAATTTGTTGTCAACGCAGTAGGTGGAAAAAGTAACTCAAAATACATTAGTACATGTCGCGCACTAGTGTGAAATGAGTGACTTTTGGTCCAGTCAACATTATACACCAAATTTTATTAATATAATACTAAAGCATATCGCGGACTTAAGAGAAGACGCGTAAAATGTCAAATTTTATGGGCTATATAAGTCGTGAAAAAACTACAACCCTGATATCTTTAGTTCTAAGTTTTGCTGAAGCTTATGAGGCGGCTGGTTACTATAGAAGACCAATTTTGGTCAATTTTCACCTTCATTTTATTATTTTCTTATGGTTTTAATTGTAATGTTTGTATGTATGATTAGCATTGTAACACTCGGAAAAATTACCAAAATACTCCTAGAATGGAGACGTGCGTGCAATGTGTCTTCCAAAGCTCGAATGAAAAATTCGAGACTAGACTTGCGATCAGCGCGAAAAATCGAGTCAGAAAATAGTCTCGACTCGATTTAAGAGCAACTGGGTCAAAAAATAATTTTTGCAACATTGACTAGAAATAGTAAGGGTACGCGACAGGGCCACGATGCGGACCCACACTTATACATTTTCTCAATTTTTTAATGGGATTAAATTTCCAAAATTCACATATGCGCGACAAGTCTGCGTCACAGACTTGGTATCCCGACTTGTTCCACCAAATTTAAAAATATTAAATCTTTTGAGGGGCATTTTGATCAATTCCTAACCTTCTCTTAAGTTCAATAAACGAATTTAAGAGATCTTTTACATCAAGCCAAATTCAAAGAATTCCTACCAACTAAGTTTTCGTATGAGTTGATAGAAGGGTCAACTTCAAATGAACATATCTTATAAAGTATAGTGAGTTAGGTGACCTATAATATATCAAATGGAACATATTCGAATTAGCTTTTAAACGCATCCAATTTTGCATTAATCCAAGTTCGGAGTAGAACATTATGATAATTTTACGGAAGACCTGCAGAGCTGTCTGAAGGTGCGCGACGGCTCCGCATCGCGGACCCAATGCGAACCTTTTCTGGATGAGATAAATGATGTTTTTTATTTTCATTTTGAGGGTACTTTTATCCTAAAATATTTGGGGGTCTATTTAATGTCCCAAAATGCATAAAACGTTAGTTTTCATAATAAAAAACCCTCTCCTTCACTCCTAAACATAAACGCTCAAGAAGCATCAAGAAAGTCATCAAGTTAGAATTAGCTTTCAAGATTCATCATCAAGGTGAGTTATTCTTCATAACTTTCATTCTATCTAACCCAAATTTCTTTATCTATTCATGAATCTCTAATAGAATCGCAAATCATAACCTAAGGTTTCAAGAAAATAAATTCAAGAACCTCAAGAAAGGAGTTATTGATTCTTCTTCTTTAAGAATTAGGGTTCTTTATCAAGAACTCTAAAAATTCTAAATCTAGAATACAAGAATCAAAGAAAAGCTCTTCAAACAATGTCTTTCCAAGTTCTTCCACTCTAAAAGAACTACCG
>DF357908.1:35746-60316 GCA_000787875.1 Solanum virginianum | reverse complement strand
GCATTTCTTAGCTTGATCACCTAAGGAAGTGAATATTTTTTTGCATTGTGAATTTGAAAGATGTTGGAATGCTTAAGAACACAATAATATAAGGAGCTTGTTCAACTAAAATATTAGATTGATTATTATATTGGAGACTTGTGACAACTACCTTTACACCAAGCTTGATTTAATGAATATGAAGATAACATTAATGTGTTTCTATTGTATTGTTTATCCCCACTCAATGATGTAGTTAGACAAATAATAGGAATAGGCAAACGTAGGTGTGCAACCTCGATTTGGTAATTTTAACCTTGTGAATCAACAATTAATGCCCAAAACATAAGTATGAAAGTCAAGATTATTACGATGTCGTTAAGGTTACAATCTTGAAATCTCGTAACATTTAGATAATGAAAATACAAGATAACACAAATCTTATTTTATTTGCAAAGTTCACTAGTTTAATTGAAAGTATAGTTTTTTTAATACAAAACTCATAAATTAATTTTTTATCGCCTTTTAAACACTATAACTAGGAATATTAAACAATCTACATTAAATCCCTTGGATTCGAGAATCAATCCTTTAAATAAGGCCACTATATTACTTGTTTAACCGCGTGCACTAGCGTATGCTAGGCGACAATAGTTACCCGGGTTCTTAACTCCCCCCCCTCCACGAGTAGGGCATGGTCAATTTCAAACACTATATAGGAGAATATCATACACATACATTCCTTTCATCATTATAAAATCATTCAACTCATAAGATATGCATTGGACCTTCAATTCCTCAAGAAACCATAATCGGACATTTTATCAAACACTTGGCAGGTGTGTAGAGCTAGTGTAAAATCATGCAATATAGAGATGAAATCATGCAAGGAAATCCAATGTAAAACCACCCAACAATACTTAGTGACACTCTCAAGCAATATACAACAAAACCCTTCATCAAATCCCACAATAGATCTTAAATTTGTAGCTCAAAACATGTTAAAACAGTCATAATTTCTGATGAAGATTGGAAATGGAGACTTGAAGCTTGAGTGAAATACTTAAGATCCGAAAGAGATTTGGACTATTGAATTTTGAGGTGAAATATTGTCTAAGTATTTGAGAGAGTATTTAGAATGTCTTGAGTGATATGAAGGTAAAATATGGTTAAGTATAGGTATTTTCACGCATGGGAAGACTTAGGCCCAAGACCCAAAAGTTTTGGACCAAGATAGAAAACTGGAAGCCAAAATACACTATAGCGCGCCCTTGACGCATCGCGCCATGGGTGCGGATGCTCTCTGAAAATCGTATTTTTGCGATTTTTGAATTTTGATATGATTGCTCTAAAATCGGGGTTAGACCTATTTCCTACTCAATTTTACCCCTTAAACAAGAATGTGAAGTTAGATTTTTGATATCACGCACGAATTTTGAGATATATAGAAATTACAATTCCGAGCACTTCTAAGGCACATTTTTGGGGTCGTTTCACCTGGGATATGTTTTGGCCCCTGTCCTATCTTATGACTAGAGGCATTGTTGGACATCTTGTAGACTCTTGTCGGATCTATATGTTATGTGTTGTATTTGGAGCCTATGATTACGGTTATCTATTGAATATTGCTATTATGGATTCATTATGAGAATCATGATAGGTATGCATATTTTGATGTACAAATGTGGAAGATCCTAAGTCCCGTATTGGTCTCATAGAGTGAGTCATGCTTACCCGCTCCTTAGTTCTTATGTGCTATGTGCTATGTGAACCTATGTTAATCCCTTATCCCTATGACATCTCCATAGCATGAGTCCTATGACATCTCTATAACATGAGTCCTACTTTCTCATCCCTTAGAACTATGCTTTTACTATTTGTATATACACTTTCAAACAGATGATATGAATAGAGATACTTGATGCTTGTTTGGGGACTCTCGAGTTCCTATTCGCCATGTCACTCTTAGAGCCTAGGTCCGGGTCATGACACTATCATAATTTATGCAGTAAATTTGTGTAAGTTGTTAAGTATACTTATATAAGTTTGTAATTATTATAATTTAAAATACTTTTTATGTCACTCTAAATAATTTATGTGGCGTAAGTAGAATTTCGAGAGTCAGTTAAAGTTTGTGCATAATTTTTAAATATTTTAATTTATTAATTATTGTAATTTATAATACTTCTTACATAAGTTTTCAATAAATTAAAAGGAAACAAGAAATGATCAAATTGCCCTTTATCAATAAAGCAAACACGTTGATGAGAAACTTGTCAAACTGCCGCTAACACGAATAAAATACTGTGAGTCAACCAAATTATAATTATGTCCTATAAATATTTTAAATTGTTAATTATTATGAGTTTATAACACTCCTTAAATTTTTCTACTTAGTATGAACTTGAAAGTCCTAGAAAAATTGAGAGAATTACTAAAAAATTATCACTAGCAGTGACCACATGGGGTCATCTATGGTCCATAGAAGAATCTATGGTCCATAGATGAAGATCGTGGTTACCCTTATTACTTAGAAATCATTCGTAGATTGAAAGTTTCCAAATTTGTCTAAGTGTCAGATGAGTCTATGAGGGATATTTATAACTTGTAATTTCATTTACGATCCATAAATGGTGATCGTGTAACCTAAGGCCAGTTTCCAATAACTTAATTTGTGGGCACCCCCATCTAGAAAGGGCTATTTATGGCCCGTAAAGTGAACCATGATCTGTAAATAAAATTTTGTGATTTACTCAACAGTTTTGAGGAGGGGTATTTTTATCTTTTTTCAGCCTTTTAAATTAAACTCACAATATTTTAAGGTTAATCAGAACCTAAAGCGTACTATTATTCATTCTACACTTAGAAAATTTGAGAGCATGAAGGAAGGTGGAAAAAAACTAGGGTCCTAAGATTGTAACTGTGTATTGTTCGAGTTTCGATTGTTCTATGAATTACAAGGATGTAAGGCTATCTAAAATGTTGGATTGAGTCCGTCCACACGCTCTTCTTCTTCCCCGAGTCAAAATTGAGGTCTAAGAGTCGAGTTGGAGTTTCATAATTTAAAGTCTTGAATCATCTATACATTACTACATACTGAGTTTCTTATGAATGCTAATCTATATATTGATAGTATCTAGGATGATTGAATATAGTTCACCACTTGTTTTATCTTTATGTCATAAACCCCTATTCAATAAAAATGCATGTGTTAATTATGTGTCAACTTAACAGATAGTAGGATTGTAAATGTTATATATGATGATGAGGTGATCATTATATGAATGCGAGGAGTCTTTGAATGTATTATTATTTGTGGAACTGATTTGGTTGGAGTTTAAATTATTGTCAATTAATAAGTCTTGAAAGCATGCTTAATTTTGATCTTGATGAGTGGCTGATTATTGATTGGGATAGACATGATCGATCAGTTGATTGTCATTTGATTTGAAGGGAGTTTGAATGAAACTAATATAAAGAGCTGATTGGATTGATTGATATGGACATGTTGAGTCTTGCGAGGAGTATTGAGCACTGATATAAATATGAGTATATAATAACTCTAAATTCGCAAGCTATGGAGCAGCGTATCATAGAGGCTATGTCTCTTATGTCCCAAATAATTGAACACTGAATGATTTGTAGATCCAAGATTGATTTGATTATCCCTTATCTTGGCAAGTATTAGACGTCCGTGGCAATGACAGTGCAAATATTAATCATCTAAGTGATGATTGTCAGTTAGAGAAACTTCGTGATTGTGTATTAATGATTTGACAATATTGCATGCTAGAGCCTCTGATATGAGCATTATTTTCATTACTATACTTGATTGTCGATTGAGTTGATTGTGATTGGATTGAGCCAATTGAACATATTCTTTATTTACGTTGCTATTTACATATCAATATATATCATGTACTGACGTCCATTTGCACTTGCATCATTTCATGATGCAGATGTATGCGATAGAGGTCTTCAGTAAGCGCACCATTAAAGACCCACTTCTTATTTTCAGATCGTGGTGACCTTCCTTACTCTCGGAGGAGCTTGTTTATTTCTTTCACAAGTTCTGAGTAATTTTTTTTAGCTGACTCAGGGCTTATCTTGGCACATTCTAGACTGATTAGAGGTTTCATCGATGGTTAGTGATACTTATTTTATGAACTGTTATTTTCAAGTTGTTTCATTGGAAAAACTAGACTGTTAATGAAAAACTTAAATTTGATTACTTATTTCCTTACTTCTAGAATTATTTTTTCGCTTTCGATTGTTGATGTGATGTGTATATGAGGCCAAGTGATTCTCTTGGGGACCAACGATGGTTCCCAAGTGTCGGCAACGCCAAGGGTTTCCTCCCAGAGCGTGATAGATTTATAATATCTTTATATAATTTTTAAATAATTTAATTATTTTACTCCCTCTATCCTAATTTATGCGGTAAATTTATGTAAGTTTTAATTATTGTGATTTACAATACTTTTTATGTTGTTTTAAATAATTTATATGGTACAAGTAAAATTTTGAAAAACAGTTAAATTTCAACATGGTTTTTAAACATTTTAAACTGTTAAGTTATAATACGTTTCACCTAATTTTTAAATATATAATTAAGAGAAAAGTAAATAAATTAAAACAAATACAAAAAATGACCAAATTGCTTTTTATTGTTATATGGTGTGGAGTGCTGGCTAATAAAAAACTCACATGTTCAAAAGATGCACGTTGCGGAGATGATGATGTTGAGATAGATGTGTAGATATACCAGAGGGGATAAGATTAAGAATGAGATCATTCGGGGGAAGTTAGGGGTGGCCTCTGTGGTAGATAAAATGAGAGAAGCGAGATTGCGATAGTTTAGGCATGTGCAGAGAAGAAGTACTGTTGTTAGAAGGTGCGAGAGGTTGAATGTAGGGGTAGAGGTAGACCGAAAAAGTAGTGGGGGTGATTAGACAAGATATGACGCATGTTCATACCACCAACTACATGACCTTAGATAGAAAGGAGTGGAAGTCACATACTTGGGTAGAAGGTTAGACGGCTAGTAGGGATAGGATGATGTCTGGCTTAGTGATATAGTAGGTTAGTAGAGGTAGTCATGTCTTTATATATTTTGTTGTTATTGTTCGTCATTCATTTTGTTATTTTTATCGTCTTTACTAATTATCATCTGCTTTCCATTCTAGTCGTTTGATTTCATATCTAGTATTTTTTACCTTTGGGGATGATATTTTTGAGATGAGTGTCTTTCGAAAACAGTCTCTCTATCTCTATGAGGTAGTAGTAAAGTCTGCATACATTTTACTTTCTTCAGACTCCACTTATGAAATTTCACTGAGTATATTGTTGTTGTTGACCATATTGCCTCTTGTTGATGAAACAGACACATTGACGAGAAATTCGTCAAATTGCTACTTATTTATAAGTAAAAAATAAAAAATATAACAAAAATATCCACTCTTTTTTTAATTGTTATACCCCCCCCCCCCCCAAAAAAAATTTTGCATTATGGTCGTTCCATTGCATT
Organism: Solanum virginianum; assembly: GCA_000787875.1. NCBI lineage: Eukaryota > Viridiplantae > Streptophyta > Magnoliopsida > Solanales > Solanaceae > Solanum > Solanum virginianum. The sequence goes on along the minus strand of DF357908.1, from coordinate 54,810 downwards.
GTGAAACTCCAACTTGTTATTTTGACCTTTTCCAAATTAAATGACGCTGCTGCCTGGACAAAACACTGCTTCAAAGTTTTATTTTTTATTTTGAAAATACAAATTGATTCAAAAAGTATTTAATTCAAAGTTAATTAGACAACAAGTTGGAAACCAAATATTTAAAGTTACATTTTTTTGTTTTTCAAAATCTGACTTACTTATTTCTCAGTTCCAGATAAGATATGCAGATTTGTTTATATTTGGAATTGTTTATATTGGAAGATTACAAAATGGGAGTAGCACGCTAAAATTATTTGTAAAAAAGAAAAATAGGAATTAGTTTAATATCTTCTAGTTGAATAGGTTTTGTGCAATACATTAATTATAATTTATAAATGAAAAAGTGGCTAGTTATTTTATGAAGAAAAATTGTGGTGAATTTTTTTAAAATTATATTCAGATGCTGAATAAATTTTTTTTCATTTTAATATTAACTACTATATATGCATTACTTTTTGATATTACTAAAAATTCACTATTTTTAAAAAAAATTTCTCACTCAGCAATCGATATTTTAATTGAAATAACGAGAAATAAAACAATAGTTGTTTTTACATGAAAATATTAGGAAACTTCTCATTATTTCATCGAGAATCTGTTTCCTACTATATGTTTTTCCACTAAGCCGGATCGATAGGAAATGAATGGGGAAAAAATCATGTTTTAAAGCATAAATTTTTTCTTTGATTAGAGATGGAAAAAACCTCAATTTCTAATAGTGCAAGAATTTTAACTAATTCATTTGCTTAGTAGAAGAATTCATTGGCCAACTCTCTTTTTGTTTCGATTTATATGACATTATTAATCTGACGTAATTTCCTTTAATTTTTTTCTTTGAAATTAGTGGTATAAAACATATTCCAGGTTGATTTGTTTCATTGGTTGTATGTTAAGAATTTATATGTACTTTTGAGTTTTTACAGGTGAGATAGGGTTGCAAAAATTTAGGTGACAACAGGAGAAGGTGCTATATATGTAGTACGGTCAGTGGTACATGTTTTTTTGATTAATATGTTGGAATCCTAAAAGTTGATAAGATACTCCAATATAGCTTTGTGACATTTTGCCAGCCAATATTGCTCATGTTATTGGTCCACGCTTTCTTATCTCTAACTTGAAATGACAACTTGTCGACTAACATCAGGATTAAGAAGTAATAAGTGATAGAAGTTGTTTTACTAAATTATTCTTTGAATATAATAAATATAATATTTTTAAAAATATAACAAGAAAATAACTATAATTAATTATAAGGGTAAATTAGAAATTTAGTGTAAATTTATCTCTTAATTTCATAAAATGAACAATTATTGTTGGATATCTCAAAATAGTACATGGGACAAGTAAAGATGGACGAAGGGAGTAATAAGCAAACTGGCTATTGCCCTCCACTATGACAACGGAGAAATTATGTATGACATAATTAAAATTGACACGATTTGACAGTTTAGGATTATTTCGTAATTAGAGAAGGTTGGTAGGGGTGGATTTGTAAATTCATTTTTTTCCATTCAAAATGTCTTCCAAATATAGTAATCTTGATTTTTTTTGCCCTCCAAATCTTAAAAAATGTCATTCTTTTCACTTTAAGTTGAATTAAAATATATTCTTGTCCCTCTACACCTTAAAAAAAATTTAAAAAATTCTCCATGCTCAATTGCCTTTCAATTTTTTTTGCTCTTTCTTCACTTTTTTTTTTATTTACATATTATTTTTCTCTTCTCTTTTGTTTCTTTTTCTCTTTTTTTTAATTTTTTTTTTTTGAACTTCTCTATTTTTTTTTCTCTTTCTTTACTTTTCTATTTATTATTTTTTCTTTTCTTATTTTCTATTTCTTTTTTTTTTTGGTATTTTTTTCATTCAAGTAAATGATCAAGTTAAATTTTGTTTCTAAGACAAAGTTATTGTGTTTCTTATAAATTAAACTTAGTAAAAATTATAAAAATTGTTCTCATGAGGTGCAACTTGTTATTTGAAAGTGTTTGGGGGCAAGTCTTACCTCTAAGACAAAAGATAGAGCATATCATAAATCAAGACACAATGTGGTAGTATCAACTTCTGCCCATATGGAGTAACTTGTTGTCACGATCCAATTATTCAAGTTGTGATGACGCCTACCATAACCCTCCAATAAGCAAGTCGATCCATAACCTGGAACTATAAGTAATGAGTATTTGGGAGAAACTAACAGAGACTAAGCAAATAGCAACAATATAAAAGAATAAAGACAAAACCTAACTAAAAATATATATATAGGAAATTCTCCCAGAACCTGGAAGTCACTAGTACAGAGCTGCTATACAAGAAAAATAAAGAGTATAAGTCCCAAAAATGGACCAAAATATATACAAGGTCTGGCTAGTCTCAAAGATTTTTTTTTTTTAAAAAAGATGGACCACTAAGCTGAAGGAGAGAAAAGGATCCAAAAAAGCCAAATGCTCACCTTGGTCTTCGGTTGGCTATTGCAAGCTAGATCATTCAGCGCTTGTGATTAGTGCTCGGACCAGCATCATGAAAGTAGATATAGAGTATAGTATAAGTACCAGGACAACAGGTATTCAGTAGGCATCATAGGCTGAGTGAGAGCAGGAAAGGTAAAAATAATATGAAAAAGAGGAATATGCTTAAAACAGAGTCAAAATAAGCTCACAAGAATAAAGTAACTAGCTATCATACAATCAAGAGAAGGCTAAATTAAGAACTATGCTAAGTATTCCCGACTAGGCCTCCGTAAGCCGAACTAGGACATTGGAGAACCAGAATGAAAAGAGCCAAGAGGTAACAAAATCGTAATACTAAATTCTGAGAAAGCAAATCAATCCTAAACCATGATTATCTGAGGGTGGAAAATTTGTAAAAACTAGGTACTAAGGTCGGGATTACTACTACCTTGATGTTTGTCGGATAAATGACGGAAGCCAAATTTGGGACTACTACTACTCGGATACTCTCTTGATTCATATGAGAGGTCAGGATTGCTACTATTATTCGGATGCTCACCAAATGTACAAAAGGCGTTGAGGACGAGACTTTTACTACCTAGATGCTCGCTTAATAAACATAGGGGGTTGAGGTCAAGACTGTTACTACCTAGATGCTCGTCAAACGTAATTAGAGGTGCTTCTGTTCCATCTGTATGCTAAAAATTACCAATGATTACCTTCTACAACGATCTGGAACTAGTGCGACCATCCAATTATTAACTGAAAGCCAGAAATAATGTAATATGGGACCTAACTCTACAAACCCATCCAAAGTTGTTGGATGTGAGGGAAATATGGATGATAGAGTGATATTCGGGCAAGTTGCTACCTAGCTAAGGTTCACCTATCAGATACTAGTGTGCTATGTCATGCTATAGGGATCTAGGCCAGCTAAACAACGTCGGAGCATCTAAAGAAAGTTCTGATATACTGAACTAAGGCTAATATGCTTTATAACACTAACAATATGAAATCAACAATAATAATAACATGGCTACCAAACAACTATGGGGATCACATGCTTACAAATGCCCCAAATACCTAAAAGGACCTAAACATGCTTCTAATCCTAAAGCTCATGAATAATCTACCCAACCACATCTATTTTAGCAACTTTACATGCTATTAGAAATCTAGAATCTACGGGAAAATAGTATTACTAATAGTGAAATAAGTAACAATATATACTACATGTTCACCTCTACCGAACAATATCAATTAGGCTTATTTACTGAATTATACTACCTTATGCATGTAAATTAGCTACCCTATCCAAATTTCAATCAATTCAATATGATTTCACACTAACCAGCTTAATCTAAAGAAAGAGAAGGTGTAACCTACCTGTAGGTTGATCATGCACGTTCTAACACACTTCGTCGGAGTCTTTTCTTTCCATATGGCTTTTCAATGATGTCACACTGTCAAAAACAAACTTAAAATGTTATTACGATTATTTTGACTCTAAATTTGCAAGAAATGGAGGAATTGAGATCTGTATCCTGAATTCTAGAATTGGCCAAAATTTGGTTCCAAACAACATTCTCAATTCAATTGATGATATGAAAACTAAATTTAATCAAAAAATTAACATGAAATAAGCACACAACCAAAACCCAAAAATTAACTAAAAGTCAAGAAATGAAACCAACTATAGGGGAAAATTTGTTAGAAATAAGTTCTAAAATCAAAAATGAACTACCCCATGATGATCCTTGAGGAAAACCACCTAAAATAGACCCAAAAATTGCTGAAAATGGATACCCACAGCTCAAGATATCACCCTCCAAAATTACCCAAAAATTCACTTCGAAAATACACTGTACAACAGCTAATAATGCAAAAATTAGCTTAAATCAAGCTTCAACTTTACTTTTTGATGCTGCTGCGTTTTCCATAAAATTTTCTTGAAATCAGGTCTTTGAATCACCAAATTTGAGTTCAAAATGAAGGAGAAATTGCCTTTAGAAGGTATATATGCAAGTTGAAATCAACTAAGTTCAAAAATTATAAAGGCACTCCGGCATGGTCGTTATAGCAACCCCTCTTCAAAAGGGCGAGCCTTGCTATAGCGACACCCTTGTCCTGCGTAGATGTTTCTATAGCGAGGCCCTGGTCGCTATAGCGAGCCCAAGGCTGTTATAGCGATGACACCAGGTTATTAAGATAGCTGATATTCCAACATCTAATTTTTGACAGAGTACTTGAAATTCATGCAGGACCCTATGAATGTAAATGAACTACGCTACGCTACCAAGATTGATTTTTCAAATTCAATGGCACAATTGAAATTTTCATACGAGGTCATTTCGACTGTGGGTCCCACTCTCATGATTATTTTTAGCAAATTTTCATTGAGGGCTTAAAGTGAACCCAAAAGCCTTGAGAATCAAACAAAGGTTCATCGTAGACCTTTGACATTTCAAAACCAACTGCGTTTTCAAAATTTTCATTCGGGCACATTTTTCAAGAATGTTGATTAAAGTCAACTGTTGGCCAATTTAGAAGGCTAAAATGCAAACTCGGTACAAACTCACATAGAAAGTCTTGATTCTCGAGTCAATCATTCTTCTAGCCTAATTTGGTCATTTTAGAGCTGATGAAAGTGTCAGAATTCTATTTCGAGGTCGTTTACCCATGTTTTGCATAAAAATCATTTTTTTCAGGTATATGGCCTTCCAAAATACAAAAACTACACAACTCCCTAATGAATGGCTAAGCAATTGTGATACGAGTTCCAGCAGGTCATAAGTAACCTGGGGTCGCTATAGGAACTTTCTAACGATGAAAAATTATGAGATAAAGGCAAAATGACCCAGAGGGTCAGTACAACATCCACTACTAAAGGAACTTTCATCCACGAAAGTAAGGATAGAATCATACTTGGGGTCTCAAATAACCTGGGGAATTACTACCCTATCTCTTGCTCGATCTCTCAAGTAGCCTCCTTGATTGGATAGTTTCTCCACTGAACCTTAATAACTAGTATATACCTATAGCGAAGCTCGCTAACATCTCTGGCTAATATGGTCATCGGCTCATCAATATAGGTTAGGCAGTCATCTAACCTAACGGTGTCATACGAAAGCATGCGATACTCATTTGGAATGTACTAGAACATTATATAAACATGAAAATTAGATAGATAGCTGAAAGTACTGGAGGCAGGGACAACTCATATGCAACCTCATCAACATGCCTCAAAATATCAAATGGCCTAGTATATAGGGGCTAAGCTTACCCCACCTACCGAACCTCATCACGCCCTTCAAGGGCAATACTTATAGAAATATCTGGTCACCACTAATGAATGATAAAGGATGAAGCCATGGTCTGTAAAACTTTAATGGCAGCTCTGTGTTATTCTCAATCCATCCTGAATCACCTAAACTCTAGCAAAGGCATCCTAAAGCAGGTCTGTGTTGTATAGCCTCGCTCGAAGAACTCAAACCAATCAATGGGAGTGCGACAATACCTACCATATAGGGCCTCGATCGGGGCCATCTGAATACTCGAGTGGTAGTTGATGTAGTACGTAAACTCCTTTAAGGGAAATAACTGGTCCTATGGACCTCCAAACTCCAACACATAGGTTTGTAACATATTCTTCGGGACTTAAATAGTATACTCTAAATGTCCATCTGTGTGGGGTTGAAATGCGGTAGCGAGGTTAATCGGGGTTTCTAGTTTTCTCTAAAAAGCTCTCCAGAAGCTAGATGCGAACTGTGACCCTCGGTCTGAGGTAATAGACATCGGCACCCAATATAAATGGACTACCTCCTATATATAAACTTGAGCTAGCCACTCTGCTCTGTAAATAGACCGCAATGGGAGGAAATAGGCAGACTTAATTAATTGATCCACGATGACCCATATACTATCAATACCTCTGGAAGTTCAAGGTAATCTTGTCACAAATTCCATCATGATCCGCTCTGATTTCCACTCAGGAATGGGCAACCTCTAGAACTCCCACCAGACCTCTGATGCTCGGTCTTTACCTACTAACAGCTAAGGCAACGAGACACATATATATTCTGAGATATCTCTTCTCATACCATACCACTAGCAATGTTGCCTCAAGTCACGATAATCTTTGCGGTGCCCTAATGGATAAAATATCTGGAGTCAATAGGCCTCGCGAAGAGTTAATTAAATCAAGTCTCCAACTTTGGAAACATATAGGTGGGTGTCATACTATAGCTTAGCTTTATGAAAGTTTCTATATAACTCATGCATTATGCATTTACAAGTCATGCCTCCTAAGTACTCTACCAACCAAAGGAATGTTTCAGCTTCAAACACAAAGAATCTTTTATCAGCGGTGCCTCTTCAAAACGAAATAAGAAACTAGGGTCAACCTGCATAAACCACTAGAGCTTCTCAGACGCCTACTGTCTAACCTGATCCTACTTCAAATGATTAATTTAGAGGATCCATTACTATGCTCACTCACCTTGTGGCTGCTCAGAGTGGCAGTCAAAGTTCACCAATCCTTGATCTAGCTCTTAAGAGCCAACTGTGGTAGTAAGACTTAGAGATTTTTTGAGAATGAATCTACTAGTCTTCATCGAGTCTAAGGTGGAAGAAAACCCCCAGAATTGCATTGATGAGATATGAATAGTTCTGAAAGACATGCATATGAATGAGATTGAGAGAGTTGAGCTTGCTTCATACCAGTTGAAGGATGTATCAAATGTTTGGTTCAACTAATAGGATAAGGTTCATGGCGAGGATGTTAAGCTGGTAGTTTGGGATGAATTCGAGACTTGCTTTCTTGGTCACTTATTCCTTTGAAGCAAGAGGAGATGATTGTTAAAGAATATGATCTCAACTTGATTCATCTATACAGGTACGCTTCGGAGATGTTTCCAAATATGAGGTCTAGGATAAGGAAGTAGGTCTCTGGCTTGGGCAGATATGTGAAGAAAGAGTGTAAAGTATCATTGCTAATTTCAGACATAGGCATCTTCAAACTCGTGGTATATACATAGTGAGTTGAGGAGGAAAACAAGAAAGACATGGAGGAACATATGAGTAAAAAGTCCAAATCAATAGGACATGAACCTAGCTAGCATAAGCTAGGTAAGCGAGATAGATCCTTCTTTCATTAAAAGTCACTGGGCTATGCACCATCCACAACAAGTGTACCAACACCAAATAACAAAGATGATAAGAAATCATAGAGTTATCAGAATTTCCAAGCTCAGGGTCCCCAATCCCAGGGAAGTGTAACCTAAGGTTTGAGAGATAAATCACCTTATAGGATATGTGGTAAGCTTCATTTGGAAGAGTGTCGAAAAGGGACTAATAGATGCTACAAGTATGTTCAGATGGATCACATATAGAAGGAGTGTCTAATATGGAGACAGAGTAAGGGAGTAGCAAGGACCAATCTTCTTTTATAGCACCATCAACCTGATCTAACTAGAAAGGTGCTACTTTGGGTACAGGTGGAGGTACAAACCGCTTGTATGCCATGGACAACTGCTAACATCAATAAAACATGCTAGATGTTGTCACTGGTATGCTTCGATTCTTTTCTTGTTATGTATATGTCTTACTTGATCTAGAGGTCACGTTATCTTTTATGACTTCTTATATGGCCAATAAGTTTAAGATTTTCCCTGAGTGTAGCTTGAGCCTTTTAGTATTTCTACTCCTGTTTGTGAGTCTATTCTAGCAGAGAAGTTCTATAGAGATTGTACACTATTTACCTATCACAGAGATACCTTGGCTAACCTATTTGAGTTAAATATGCTTGATTTTGATGTATTTCTTGCCATAAATTGGCTCCATGCTTGTTATGTCATTGTTGATTGTAGAACTTGAACCGTTAAACTGCAATTCCTAAATGAGCCTGTTATAGAGTGGAAGGGTAGTCCTACAATGCCTAATAGTAGATTTATTTCCAACCTTAGGGCTAGAAAGCTAATCTCTAAGGGTCTATCTACCATATAGTTAGAGTTAAAGATAAGTGGAGTCTCCATCCCTTGAATCAATCTCGATTGTCAATGAGTTTCCAAAAGTATTTCTTGATGATCTACTCGGAGTCCTTCCTAATAGGGAAATTGACTTTGAGATTGATGTCCTTCTCGATATGCATCCTGTTTTTATCCCACCATATAGAATGGCTTCTGATGAGCTTAAAGAGTTGAAAGAGCAGTTGAAAAATTTGTTAGATAAGGGATTCATTAGGATGAATGTCTCACTCTAGGGTATTCATATCCTATTCCTGTGAAAGAAAGATGGGTTGCTTAGGATGTACATTAATTATCGACAACTGAATAAGGTCACTATAAAGAACAAGTATCCTTTCCCCAAGATAGATGATTTGTTTGACCAATTTCAAGGTGCCACTTGTTTCTCAAAAACAAATCTCAAGTCTAGCTACTATCAGTTGAAAGTGAGGGAATGTGATATTTTGAAAACAACCTTTAAGACTTGCTATGGTCATTTTGAGTTTTTTGTCATATCTTTTAGATTGACTAATGGATCTGCAGCTCTTATGGATCTCAAGAATTGGCATTTATGTTATATTTGGATATGTTCTTGATCATATTTATAGATGACATAGTTTACTGTAGAAGTAAAGAAGAGCATGCTAACCATCTTAGGATTATCTGTAGATATATAAGGATAGGGAGTTGTATATGAAGTTCTCAAAAAGTGAATTCTACCTAGCGTCGATGGAATTCCTAGGACATATTATATCTGAAGACGGTATTTGAGTTGATACCCAGAAAATTGAGGCAATAAAGAATTGGCCCAAACCCATATCCTCGATAGATATCAATAGCTTCTTGGGTTTGGCTGGTTACTACTAAAGATTTATAGAGGGATTATCATCCATATCATCACCATTGATGAAGCTGACTTAGAAAAGGCCAAATTCCAATGTTCTGATGCTTGTGAGAAAAGTTTCCAGGATTGAAGACTAGTTTGACTACTGCTCTAGTATCGACCTTACCCTAATGGACAGAGGATTTTATTATCTATTATGATGTGTTAAGAGTTCGGTTAGGCTGTGTATTGATACAGAAAGGCAAAGTAATAGTTTATGCTTCCCGACAACTTAAGATTCATGAGAGGAACAACCTGAGGCATGACCTCGAGTTGGCAGTTGTGTTATTTGGTCTCCAAATCTGGTGTCACTAGTTATATGGAGTATATGTGGACGTGTTCATAGACCACAATTATTCCAAATCATATATTTCATATACTAACACCATTTGGCACTACCTTATTTTGTGATGCAGATACAGGAGTGAGAGATTCTTAACAGGTGCAACATTGAAGATCAACTCATTTCAGCTTTATGGTGAGTCCTTCTTGCATCTGGAGGAGCTCCTTTCCTTTAGTATCTGTTCATGATTTGATTAGACTTTGAAGTAACCATGGACCTGTTCTTATAGTTGGTAGGAGCAGAGGCATAATGATGGGTTGAGTTGATGTTCCTATTTCTTAGACTTGTTTTCTTTGAAAACTATTTCTTGTGATAATGATTTATTTGGATTTTTTGATTTGACACCATTGATTCTCATTATACTTAAGTTGAGTCTTTAGCTGTTGATTGAATATGTGACCAAACTAAATGATTTGCTTGGATGCCAGCAATAATTTGGGAGTGTTGACCATACCAAAGGTATCCTCCCCGAACGTGATAAAAAGCTGAAGAAGACTTCCAAGATTCTCGGAGTTTGGTTCATGGTAATTTTTGAAGACATCGTTGAGGAAGTAGACAAATGGAGGATAAAATTGTTAAATTAGAATACAACTTAATATTGGATAACTCAACTTAGAATAAGATTTTTTTTGAATCATGCTAATGCCACCTATATGTTGAAAAGGAAGGAGTCTTTCCTAAGAAAATATTTAAAATAAATGACTTGTAGAATGGAATGCAAATTTTGCTTATTTTCATAGCACTATAAAAGATAGAAGGAGAAGACTCAACATCCTACAACTTTTTTGAAAAAAATGATGGTAATTGATTGTTGGATAAACATGAGATTGTTAACGTTGAAATCCAACATTTTTATGAACTCTTTGGATAATGAAAACCATCTTACTCTTGACTTTCTCACTCCTTTGGTCTCTACTCTCTACTCAAGAAAATGAAGCTCTTTTTTCTATTCCTACTATTAATGTTACTAGTAATAATTACTTCTATGCTTTTTAACTTTAAATTTGCTTCCTAGCATCATCTTCAAAAATCGAAGTGCTCTTACTAAAGAAAGAATGATCAAAAAGCATCCTTTTGGCTCATAAAATCATCAATAACATGGACAAAGTCTAATAAGGAAGGCAACTTGATCATTAAGCTTGATATGGCAGAGACATATGACAAGGTTTCATAACTCTATTTATGTGTTGTTCTTAAAAGATTTTAATTTGATTTTAAAAAAAGGGATAGACTTAGGGTGTGTTTGGTATGAAGGAAAATATTTTCTTCGAAAATAAGTTGATTTCTAACCCTGTTTGGTTGGTGAGTGTAACATATTTTCGGGAAAATATTTTTTAGAAAATATCTTTTATTTTTGTCTTGAGAGTAGAAAATATATTTTAGGAAAATAGTTTTTTATATGAAATCAACCTCAGTAATTGATTCAGGACTTGGCCCGGACACCTAATGCGGGACCCAACTCGACTTTGGACCCAAGATTCAATTTTTAAATTTAGACCCAATATTGACTTTTGAATTGGAATCGGATCACACCCGACTCTATATTCAACTTTCAAATAATTTAATTTTGTTAAAGAATAATTTTTTTAATTAATTGTCTGAAAGCATTTTTGACTTGAATATGCAAGGTCCCAACTATGAAAGTGGCTTTGAATAATGAAAAAAAAAAAATACTACTAACTATTTATTAAAAGATTAAATATTTTACAATATGTTTTGTCTACCTTCTAGCGTATATGTCCTAATTATGAACGAATGCACACAAATTTGGTCTCGTTCAAAATTAAGGTAGGTAAACTTAACTACAGAACACTTAATATATTGTTTGTAGCAATATTTTGGAAAAAGAAATAATAAAAGAAACAGGCTTTCTCCTACAGTTTTGGCGTAACAAATTTTGGAAGAAATTGAAGTCCAAGTGTGGAGTTAGGTAACTACTCCTAAGTCCTAAAATGAGTAGGGTTAGGAATTAAGGTGGACAATAAATCATCAGATTTCAAACAAATTATGCTAGGTCAAAGTTTTCATGATGAAAATTTTATATGTTTGGTCTTGTCATGTTACCCACCGTAACTTTTAATTTTAATTTCTTCAAAATAAGGTGTTGTGGGGCGTTTTACTAATTTCATAAAAAATTTCAATGTTTTCCTGCTACAACTTTGAAAAGTTCTCCCATGGTTGGAATCTTTTGTTGTTGGATAGCTTGTCTCTATCACTAAAGTTATGTTACTCTAAATTCTTTTCACATTTTGTCGGTACAATAATTATATATATGTTGTAGCTAGGTTCCTTATTATTCTAGTATAACTCTCCCACCAATAAGATTTGTGATGGAGTGGTAAGTACTCATTTATCTTTAATCAGAGTTCTCGGGTTCAAGATCCCTTCAGTATGGAGTTGCCTTGTTAGGGAGCACCTTTACCCCCCAAATTTCCTAGCGCGAATTCGAATTTAATCGAAATTCAATATGGGTATGAACACTGGGTAGAAAATAAAAAAAAGTATAATTTTCGCTATTTTGGGTCCCCTCGAAAAAAATTTAAAAAGTATTACTATTCTTTAGCATTCCTTTGAGCAAATATTGCCCCCTATTTTATCAAAATTATAGTGAATAAGTTTCCCAGGGGATTATTTATCCACTATTTATATCTTAGTGATGGGGTAAATTATTTCACATACTTGATGGGAGAACTTATTCTAGGTTAATTTATCATGAGATAGTTAATCATGAGATAATTTATTTTCAACCGAACATCTCCTTAGGCACGATATAACAAAGTTATCGTATAATGTAAATAGCTTAGCTACTTCATGAAAAAATACTTGAAACCATAGAGTGTAGGAAGAAGGTTGTATCTTCAAAATAGTCATCTTATATCATGAATAAACATACTTTTTAAATTTTTATTTCAAATTTTCAATAAAATTAAAAACTATAACAATTTTCATTTTCGGAAGAAGCGAGCCAGCTTCGAAACTCAAAATGATGAACCTAAATAAATTTCAAAACTATCCATCAATTTTCATTTCAAGATAAATACATGAAGTTAAACTAAAATTATTGAGTTTGATTGAATCGGTGACTAATATGCTATGTCTGTAATCTCATTAGAGAGTAGTTGTACCTCCAAGATTATTTGACATTGCACCACTCTCGTTTGGCTGTTGGGAAAAGGATAAAAAGGAAATTGTCGGATTTTTTTCTTTTGAATTGTTATGTTAAGCAAGAAAATTTCGATAATTATTGTACAAAAGATTTTGGACAAGAAATGACGGTCTGCAAAAGTTATAGGAAATCTTACTTTATTTTATTTTTCCCACCTTTTAGACAATAAATGTAAGAAAACTATTTTCTTCCCTTTTCTTTATTTTTTTTTCAGTAACTTTCTATAGAAATGTACATTTTCAGTGGCTTTAAGAAAATTTCAATAATTACTATTTAGTGCAACTTTATTTTAAATTCAAAAAAGAATGGAGAGTATGCCAGAAAATAACAGCCATAAGAAAATTAAAAGGTTACTTTTGAATTATGGAGAGAAAAAGAAGAAACAAAAGTTACTTTGGATGGAATTCATTCATTTATATGTGGTAGCACATTTCCTAAACGTTGTTAAATACTACGTAATATTAATAGGAAAAAGAGGTAAATACTAAAGCCATCAATATAAGTCATTCCAATTTATTTAGGATTTAGCACAAATGCAATTTGAAATTTGATAGGTTAGGCATGACGAGCCTATTATTTTGGCCAACCAGAAAACATCAAACTTAATTCATCACTATTTGGACTCTAAGTTGCGTTGGGTCAAGTCATTTTTAAAAATGACTTTTAAATATTAGGTACAAAAAGATGGTTCAAAATCTTAAATTTTAATAGTGACTATGAATATGTTAACAAAAAGATGGTTCAAAATCTTTGACATTAGCTTTAGTTGTCGCATTCATGAATATTAAAAGAATCAATGCATGAAATTTTGAGCACACATGAAGATTGAAATTATTCATTCACATGAGACATGTTATTATTAATGTTGGATTTGACATTTCCTAGCATTCATTTTGTCATGTTTGGCCATTTAACAGACCAAATGGTGGCTAAAATTCCCCAATTTATGCGTCCATTAATTGACTTTTACACCTAACATTCGTAAAAGAAGAAAGTGACACCATCCACTCTTCACAGAGTTAATTTCTCAAATATTTACTCATTCAAATCATTCCTTTTTTAACATATGATTTTTAAGCTGTTGATCTTTTTAGGTTATGTATATTTGCTTATAGTGTCCGGATCAATTTGAGTACCTCAATTCATTTTACGAGTATCTGTCATTAGTAGCAAATTTAGTGTGTTAGTTATAGGTCCACGTGAACCCATAGTAATAGCTTTTACTCATATATTGTATATGTATTAGCATTCATTAAATATTTCTTTGTTACCCATAACCTACCCAATCATCCCAACCCTACATGTCCCTTGACCATCTCACCTCCCACCGCTATCGAACATTCGTTCCCACTCATTCACTTTCATAGTATGCTGCTAAATAATATATAAATATTTTGGGGATAATTTTTTTATTTACAAGACCAAAAACTAAAAAATAAGTAAGAAATCCAATTATTTAATTTTTCAAGAAAAGTATTTTTTCAAAAATCATTTTTCATGAACACCGTAAGACATACGACTATGAAAGACAAGATTCTCCTGGGATGAAGCCTTAGAAGGAAAAGTATAGCTTATTTGCTTAGAAGGAAAAGAATCTTTGTCTACAACTTTATTCATTAACTTGTTATATATCTTTATCAATCATTAAAATGTGCTAAACTCAAGAAATTCTACTTAGGGGCAGTGGTGTGCATCAGTCGATTTGGTTCAATTTTATACATTATCAATTTATTATTTTAATTTTTGATTTTTAAATATGCTAAATCAATAACAAATCAATAAAATAATTTTTATCGATTTTAAGTCCTTAACGGTTCAATTTTTAATTTACTCGATAAGGATGATAATGAGAATTTACATTAATCAAAATAGATGGAGTACGAAAAAGTAAAGATTAAAGACAAACTACTAGGTGAGTAACTAATCACTTAAGTATGATAAAGAATAAAATAGGTAAATTACTACTATAATGTTCTATTACTATTAAATTACTAATATTTAATATTTATGAAGGGTAAAATAATAAATTGTTATAATCTTATTGGATTATCAGTTTATTCAATAACCCAATATTAAAAATTGATATCGAATCGAAAATTCAATAATTTTTTTTCAAAACCATTAAGAACCTGATAACCTAATAACCCAATAACACTAAACCAATAACATTTTTATCGATTCAATTTATCGATCAGTTAAAGTTTTTCGCACCCCTAATTCTACTTATGACATACCAAAATGAGTAGTGAACTGGGCCATGTGCATGTAATTATGACCAAAATCTTTAAGGCCACTTCTAAATTAAGCAATCTAATATGATACCCTCACAATTGTACAACCTACCATTTGTTGCTCTTAACTTTTTCTATTTTACTTTACTTAGGAAACAAGATCCAGGGATGGCAATGAGATGGGTACGGAGTAAATGCGAAGCAGATTAAATTTAATTTATAAATTTTTTAAATTGCTTTGTCTCTCCTCGTATGATGATTTTTTCATTTTCAACTCGTTTTGTCCTACTCCGCATAGGCCCATCTTGTCCCGCCACGCTTCGCTTAAATTTTAAATTTTTTTTATTTTTTAATTAAATTTAATTGTTTTTAACTAATTAATATTTCAACAACTAATAGTTTTAGTTGACATTTTAACAATTGTTTCTTAATCGTTAACTGAAAGTTTTTAATTAACATTTTAACAACTAATAATTTACCGGACATATTCAGTTTAAATTTTAGAAAAACATAAAATTAAAGTCAATGTTTAATATAAAAAATTTATATCTTTAATTTTTACTAATTAAAAAAATTTAATTTCTTTGAATTTTAATTTGGCTTTTTAAACCCGCAACCCGCTCCATCCTACATTAGTTTAAAAAATACCTACTTCAACCCGTCCCGCATTCACCCCACCCCGCATAACTTTAAATCTGCTCCGTACCCATCTCGCCCCGCTCCATTGCCATCCCTGATCACTTTATAGGAGTCCGTGAGAGGCTATGCTTAATAACCATAATAACTGCCAACCACAAGCTTACAAACCATTTCCTCTCTTGGACAAAAACATAATTATGGAGTATAAAGTGCAAAAGTTAACCTATTTGTACTTTAAACAAAATTTATATAATAAGAAACCATATAGAAATATTATACTCAATAAATTTTATAATTCAAATACATATAACTTATAGTTCAAAGTGTATTTGGCTCTCATATAATAATAATAATAATAATAATAATAATAATAATAACAATACCATAATCGTTTGTGTAAGTGTACAACAACAACATGCTAGTAGAATCCCACAAGTGGGGTTTGAGGAGGGTAGAATGTACGCAGACCTTATTATTATCTCACAAGGTAGAGAGGTTATTTCTTGGATTTGTATGAGTATATAAAATCTATATTCGAGTGTGCAACTGGTATCTAACAGAATAGGCGAAAAATCACTTTGACTTTTTTTTTAAGGCTATGAATCTTTGTGATAAAATATTTTGTTGATTTGAATATTATACTAATAATAATATTTGAATTTTGCTATTTCTAATAAAGTGAAGAAAATTGAGGCCAAGAAATAGTTTCATACAGTGAGTACCATTAATGAATGGTCCTCTTTGGCAGAAACATTTAGAATTTAACTAGAAGAAAAAACAAGGGGTGGTACTCTAAAAGGAGATAGGTTAACAAAACCATATATTATAATATATGGAAATATCAAAAAGGAAAAAATAAAATTAAGTGACCTAAAATAAATAAAACTTAAAGAAATAATTACGAAGTCGCCACCCATAAAGGCTTCCTCCAATCACAAAAAGCTTTGTTCCCTCCCCCACTTTCTTTGCACCTGCTTAGCCTTTGACATTTCTCTTTTCCCATTTCACCCTCAACATCAAATTTATTTCCATCAACATCTCTTTTCAGCTTGTGCATGTCACTCTCCTCTTCTTCTTCAATTCCTTGTTCTCCTTCAATTTCTTCTTCTTCTTCTTGCTCATCTTTGATGTTATTTTCCATGATTTCATCTTCAATTTCATCGAAATCGGAAGTATCAGCAGGAGGAGCAGAGATTTCATTTTTGAAAAAACAGAGCCTAAGTCGTCCATTGCTTCTTTCCGCTTGATAATAATTATGAGTAAGTTGGGATTCGATAGCTTTGATTATTAACCTACCATCTTCGCGGTGGGGTTTGAATTGTACGGAATTCAAACCCCTTATTGTTGTCAATGGAGGTGGAAAATTCTTATTACTACTACTTTTAGTTACCTTGCAGTTTCTTGATGATGACGACGACTCAGTCGTCGCTGTCATCATGGGTTGGTCATTAAATTTTGTTTCTGGTGATGTCGATTTTTCGGTTTTTGAAGGGAATGAGAAAATGTTGGTGTCAATAATATCACTCCCTGTTTCACTACCAAGACTTTCAGTACATAATTGAAGGCTTTCTTCACTGAAAAAAGAACATTTCTTGGATAAAGGGTGAATATAGACCCCACTTTCTTTAGAAATGTTGGGGAGATTCTGAAGAGAACTCCAACCGCCCAAATCAAGATTTTTAACTTGATAATTGCATTCTATAGAAGAAGGGATTTTGAGATTAAGGGTAGTTTTTTCAATGATTTGGGACTGTAAAATTTCTTGATAGACTATAGTTGACATGGTGAGGGATGAAATTCAAGTATCTTGAATAAGAAATAGTTAGAGGTTTTGTTTGATATTATGAGGGAGAGGGAAGAAGTGAAGGAGAAGATAGAAGATTGAATGAAGGATAAGTGAAGCGGTCGGTGTGTATTTGTAGTGCTCAAAAAGTTCAACTGACGAGGGGGAGAGAGGGGGATGGGGGATGTTGTGGGTGTGGGGGCATGTGCTTTTTTTCACCACTTGAATTGTACAACTATATTTAGTTTTTTATGTCTACTCTTTTGATGTTAGAGTTTAAATAATTTAAATTTGCGTTACGCAGGGCTGATCAACAAGTTTGGGATCTGAAGTTAAACTTCATAGAGATTACTCAACTAAACTTCATAGAGATTACTCAACACACCATCTTGGCCCTTACGAGAAATTGGGGCTCGAAGTAATTATTTTAGTGGAATTATGGTCAAGACGATCCTAGCACCACGTAAAGTCTCATTTAGAGAGAAGCATTCACTATTAAAGATTTTTTTCATGTTTACGAGTCAAACTCCATACCTTAAAAAAATGAATAATTTCATCCACTGTATCATATTTTATGATGATTTATTTATTTTATTTGATGTATGTTATTCTGTTAATTCTTATAATATCATATAAAATTCATTAAGATAAAATACTTTCTACCTTAAAAAATAAAAACGTATTATCGTCAAAATTGAAGTTTGAGATTTTTAATTAGGGGTAAAGAGATGTTATTTATTCTAGCACACTCCAAGAAAATTATAATTATATGTTGATGTCAAAAAACAAGAAGAAGAAAAAAAGGAAAGAATGAAAAAGGTATGACGTTATTTTAATATAATATTCATTTTTACTTGTATATTAAAAGTAAATAATTATTTTATTTATTCAATTGAACAGTTCAATAAATGTTTTATTATATATATATATATATATATATATATATATATATATTACTTTTATTATTAAGTATTATTTATTTTTCAATGTATTTTCAAAATATTGAATTTATTATATTCAAAAGGTGATATAGTAAGCTTATCGTTTTATTAATTATTCTTTTCATTTTAATTTATTTATATTATTATGTTTGTAGATCTGTTAAAAAATCTTTTATTGGCAATTCTCAATTTTAACTTCTCATATGTTATATTTAAGATCACAAAATTAATTAATATTTGATATATTTGTTATATCTTTAATTTGATATTATGTAATTCATGAATTTATTTTATTTTTAAAATTGTATGATAAATTAAAATTAAAATTAAAATTAAATTAAAATAAATTTTAAATTTAAAAAATTAGTGAGTATGTCAAGTTAAACACGGACAAGAGGAGATAGTACGAAAAAGGAAGAAAATGAAAATTGTTGAGGATTTTTTGAAGTGCGCGCAGAAAAATAATTAACTATAATAAGGACACGTCGATTTTATCATTTTGCTCCCAAAATAAAAACAAAATTGATTTGTATTTTGCTAATATATCCTCAAGAAAACTACAATAGACAGAAAATAAGAAAGGATTCTCCCAT
>DF357908.1:0-28456 GCA_000787875.1 Solanum virginianum | reverse complement strand
AGTCGGATTTTCAAATACAAAATAAGAAGCCATAGAGGTGAAAAATTTCATATGCGATTTTGTAGAGTACTGTGTTAAGAATGACTTGTCTTTCAAACTTTTTTGTTATTGTTATTATTATTATTATTATTATTATTATTATTATTATTATTATTATTATTATTATTATTATTATTATTATTATTATTATTATTATTATTATTATTGTTAGGCACTTTGTTAAATTGTTGTATAGTACAAAAATAAAATAAAATTGGGGAGTGAGTGATTGACAGTGTATTTATATAATCAAAATGAAACAAGGTTCATGTGCATCAGAATCCATTCCATCTTTCAATTTTATTTTTCTGAAAAGGCATCCAATTGTATAAATATTTTAATTTGGTGAGTATGCGTCATTCCCCTTTGTCCTTGTTTGTAATATTAAATGTTTTGACATGTTGATATTTTGCATTATTTATTTATTCTTATTGTAAAAGAGAGAATCCAGTTCATGTACTTATTAAAATAATCCTATAATGGGCATCTTGCAACCCTTTTTGATCACCATGTTATGTGCCTAACCTTCACTTTCTACTATTGGTAATTTGTAGAGTTAGGGCATAATGTCCTAAGGAATAATATAAAGTTTAATGGCATCGAGCCCATGAACAAATATATATGTAATTTTAGAATATACTTAGCAAGTTGACATCATAGGTCCTAGGTTACACTTTACAGACAGATGATATATATTCATGGTACTTACCTGCATCATCATTATTATTTTTAGTCTGTCATTTTCATTCAATCTTGAAATGATGGGAGGAGAGTGTTCTCGTCAGAGTTAGCAGATTCAAGATTTTAAATTTATTATAAGTTTGAATCACAATAAATTGTCTATTGAATTTGGAATATATTAATTGATGTATAAATATAGAATTTGACTCAAAAATATTTATTATATATATCGTGGAAATGACATTACATTAATCCTCACCGACTTAGGACTCAACGTAAGATACAAAGGATTCTTATTCCACAATAACGAAAGTCGAATTCCACGCCTCTTTATTTTAACTTTTGGACCGAGCTTCTTGTGGATCAATATCACTACCCACGGTTTCATCAGATATCTTACAACTAAAATTCCTCTTTTTTCCGATCCTAGCACCCTCTTGATAAAACAAGAAAATGGTATACTTGTTATTTCATACGAATTTATTCTTTGCGTATTAATTTAAGACTTCGATGTATATAAATATATTTATTTTTGTGTAAGGTAAAATAAGAAAGTCTTTGTATCTTCTTCAGCTTGCATTTGATTATTACTATTGAACCCATACTTTCTATTGTGGTTTTGCCTCTATTCATAGAAGATGAGGTGTAGCGGATGGGGTTGTTTCGAGCCTTGAGAATGAAAAAATTCTTGGCAGGGAGTGATCTCCCCAAATGGGGCTCTACGCGGCACAAATCCGGATATAGTCGGGCTCTAATGTGGATACCGAATACCGATAAGAAACCAAACAAAAAAATAAATCAAGAAATGTGATGAGATAATTTCACCTTGTTTAGGAATTTTCAGTTCAGGCATTGAATGAGAAGATCAAGTGAGAATCATCAATTATATACTGCACATATAAAATTATTTTTTTGTTTTTGTTGATCTTTTGTAACTTAATTATTTTCAGTTAACAGTGGATAGAAACAACTATCACAAGGAATTCTATTAAGATATAAAATCTTGATAATGAACCTACAAAATTACAAAAAAGAGAATCTAATTTTTATCAATATAATAAAATTTTCATGTAACCAAACAATTCTAAAATTCTCCTCATTTATGGTCCAAACTTTAATCCTCAATAAGTAGTGGGACTTTCAACATAGTTAAGGACCATTTTATTTCCACTTATAATACAAGTGCCACAAAATTCATTAGTTAGAGGAATAACGTAGAGTACTTTCTTTCTTAAATTAATGAATCATATGCCATTTAAATTTGAAATAGTCAAATTTATTAGTGGATCTCATATATGAAGATGCTAAATACAACTAGATAATATTTTATTTTAATCTTTGTATAATTTAATCAATATAGTAAAAGTAAGAGACAATGAGAATAATATCATGCTTTTGACTTGTGAATTGTTGTACGAGGTAATCGATATATTTGGATACATATCAAAGAAGCAGCATAGGACTTTGCTAATTTGGGCCGTCAACCATGTTATAATATAACTTAAGATGAGGGGTACTTGATTCCTCCACCTCTCATGTTTTTAAAATGCCTTACTCTCTTATAATATAACAGGGTGAAGCAGACTTATTTTTGTCGATATGTCTACTTTAGCAAGGGGATTTTTGAAAAAAAATTAAAATATTTTTATTCTATTTTGATTTAATTAGTGTTTCTTTGTTTTGGAAATTACGACACCTGCTTTAATTGTAGTCTTTAATTTTAAATTCATATCCTTCTATTATAGTTTTTTTTGTTGTTTTGAGTGTTAGTAATAATTATTTATATTTGGTAACTATTTTGAGTAAAAAATCAACAATCATCATACATACATACATATATATATAAGAGAATGTCAGGCCCGCCTATGTGTATGATCTTAGTTGCAATCCTTTTGTTTTTGTTCCAAAACATGTTCAGATGCTTCCTGTGAAACAAATCATTGAGTTGTATTGTATTACTCACACAACACAGTGATTGGAAATTTTTTATCAACAAAAAAGTTACAGCATCAGAATAAAAGCACTAGAATCAACTTTAAAGAGAAAAATAAGCGCATCTTTATCTTTGATTAGCTATCAATAGTTGGTCTTGCTACTATAAATATCAATGAACATTCATTCATAAGTAGACAATAGAGGATAAGTTTTACGGAATCTTCATCAACTAAGATGGATGGTAATCTCTTCCCATTAGCTATTACAACAGCATTAGAAGCTGCAATCATTCCATATATATAAGCAAGTGTATAGACTCCATATACCATATATGGAATTTAACGTTTAATGCAATTTGTATAGACTATATAAATAGGTAATCATATATAGTAATCTCAAACTAAATATTTTATCAAATCATATTTCTTTGTGTTCAAAATTTGTATCCACTATGATCCCCTCCCCCCCACCCTCCTAATTCTTTGCCAGATTAGATACTATGTGCCTATCACATGTTAAGTCACTTATTTTTACTATATAAATAAATCACTTTATTTTAATTAAATTTGGGTCGTGGACCCGAATTTATTATTAATTAACTAATAAAGTTGGGCTCAAGGAGCAAAATACATCGTGGTTCACAAAAGGACATAATTCAACTCGGTCCAGCTGCCTATATCTGATAGCAGTTGCCCTAGAAGCTATTAGTTTTCTAATTCATGTCTTTCCTTCTTCTCTCTTGGTCCGTCACTCAAGATGTTGCCATGACTGTTCACTGAGTCCTTCTATACGTTTTTGCTATGGGTCAACAATTACTATCTTCATCCTATTGTAACCATTGTTGTTGTCTTTGCTTTCAAAAGGTGAGATTCATCTCTCTCATTACTCTTCCTCTTCTTCAAGGTTGCTTTATTTTTTTGGGTTTTTGTAGGTATCTTCGCCGGTGAGAGGTTGTTAATGTGGAGACAACAATCAGGAGTCCTTTCATAGATTCATCCATGTAAGTTAAAACCCTAATCTTTTCCATCAATGCTCTATCGTCCTTTATTAAAATCCTTAGCATTTCAGAGTCAAGAGGAGGATTGGAGTTACTCGCACGACTACTGGGATGGTCTGAATGAGCTTGGTTGTTGAAAACCTTTCCTGGTTCCTTGTGCTTTCTTTTCTTAATTTGATCATTTTTAGGGCGGTATTGAATAGGCTAGTTAGACTAGTATACATGCCTTTCCTTTTTTATATCGTAAATATGCATGTCTGTATAGTTCTTGATCTCTTTGCTGCTAGTATTTGCCTTTTTACTTTTATTGTTGTGTCTTGTTGATATCCTGATTGATGGAATCTGATGTTTATTTGTGTTCAGTATCTTCCTAGCTAAACTTGGTAGATCCTGAAATATATTGAACTGCTATTTATGACTTGTCTGAAATGCGAAATTTGCTATGTGATCTGCCAACTGACTTATTATGAACTTATAACATATTTTTCTCTATCCTCTATTCAGCAAACAAAAAGTATATATATATATATTCTTTGTTCTATTTAATTATTTTTTTATATAAATTGAATGCGTAAACAATAAAACAAACATATTAACACTTGATTTTTTGTGTTCTTTTTATTATTTTATTTTAATAAATAAAAAATTAACAAATAAAAATGATAGATTCTGGGGGGAAAAATGTTAGAGGATCACCATCGTTCTAGAAAACATCAAAAAGGCAAAGACAACGTCAAAGATACCCCATGGAACAAATTCAACCACTTGAAGCGTAAAAAAATTAATCTTACGCTTCAAGTGGTTGAGTTTGTTCCATGGGGTATCTTTGATGTTGCCTTTTCCTTTTTGATGTTTTTTGGGATGATTATGATTCTCTAACATTTTTTTCCTAGAATCTGTCCTTTTTATTTGCTAATTTTTTATTTATTAAAATAAATTAATAATAAGAACACAAAAAATCAAGTATTAATATGCTTGTTTTATTGTTGACGCGTTCAATTTTTATAAAAAATAATTAAAGAGAACATATATATATATATATATTTACACACCTTTTATTTGCTGAATAGAGGATAGAGAGAAATGTGTATGTTATAAGTTCATAGTAGGTTATCTATTTACATAGTGGAAAATAAGTTGACTTAACATGCGATAGACACATAGAATCTGATATGGCAAAATATTAGGAGGGTGAGGGTTGGCCGGGAGGGGGGGGGGGGGGAAGGATCATAGTGGATATAAATTTTGAACACAAGAAAAGAAATATAATTTGATAAAATATTTAGTTTGAGATTATTATATATGGCTACCTATTTATATAGTCGATACTTGCATCAAAGGTTAAATATTTAGTTTGAGATTATTATATATTAGAAAACCATTGTAAGTTCTCAAGCACGTTTTGTTAGTTATATATGTGTTTTTGTTTAGTTTTCAAGAAGAATGGAGTAAGCATGTATTGGTAGCCATAAACTTGATTTTGTGATATTTTGATGGAATTTGAAATTTAGTATACACGAACGAAACATTTGGAAGCTAGAAGACACATTTGGTTCAAGAATATGAGATGACGATCAACCTTAAAGCCACTAGATTGGGTTGGTAATAAGGTCTTGCAACAATTATGAACGGTACAATCCTACACAAGCAAACACAATAAATGAAAAAGGTGTGCTACACAGTG
Source organism: Solanum virginianum (assembly GCA_000787875.1). Lineage (NCBI taxonomy): Eukaryota > Viridiplantae > Streptophyta > Magnoliopsida > Solanales > Solanaceae > Solanum > Solanum virginianum. The sequence goes on along the minus strand of DF357908.1, from coordinate 23,120 downwards.
AAGACATTTAGACAATAATTTGGAAAAAGGAGCACACCACGAGCCCCTTCAAGATCTTGGTGCACTGGACGACTTGTGAAGTTATAGCTGGATTTCAACTTTTATATCAATGGTACTAGAAGTAAAGGGGGGGGGGGGGGGGTGATATTTGGCCATCATGGATCAATGAATGTGAACATTGTGTCCTGGAATGATAGGGGGCTAAATTATGGGAGGAACTGGAGTGCTATCAAAAACATAATAAAAACTTGAAGAACAGATGGGTATATTTCAAAGGATAAAAATTGAGAGGGAGATTGCAAATATAGTCAAAGAAGTTTGGAGTAGTTGGTGGGCAGATTGCGTGCAACTAGAAATTAGTGGGGCCACGAGGGAGGCATAGTATCTATGCAAGATAAAAGAATATGGGATGGGAAAGTGAGTAGTGTGGTAGTATATTCTTTCTTGTTGTTTCTCTAGGAAGAATCTGGATCTTAAATAACACCTAACATGTGTTTATGCCATAAATGATAGAGCAAAAAGGAAGAAATCTTGTGGGAACAACGGAATCCAGAGGTCTATTCACGGGCCTTTGAGGGATTCTCTGTGGGGATTTCAACACTGTGAGGTACCCTTTTGAAAAGTTTGACTACAACAGAATTAATCACAAAATTATCAGAGTCCTTGAAGACATAGAATTAATGGATTTAGATTTAGCAAGGGAGATTTCATTTGGAGAAGACGGCACAAAATCTCCATAGCAGCAAGACTAGATAGGCTCCTGATGTCTCAAGAACGAAACTTAAATTTCAAGAATATTATGCAATCTGTTTTACAAAGAATTGTCTCTTATCATTCCCCATTGATGCAACAATATAGAGGATAAGGGACAATCAAATCATGTTTCAAATTCATAAATTGATGGTTGGACCACAAAAGATTTTAATGATAGAGTTGAGACCTGGTGGGAGTCTTCTCATCTCCATGGAAAATCAGACATAAATTGAACGTGTAAACAATAAAACAAACATATTAGCACTTGATTTTTTGTGTTCTTTTTATTACTTTATTTTAATAAATAGAAAACTAACAAATAAAAATGACAGATTCTGGGGGAAAAAATGTTAGAGGATCATCATCGTTGTAGAAAACATCAAAACGATAAAGGCAGCATAAAAGATACCCCATGGAATAAACTCAACCACTTGAAGCGTAAAAATTAATCTTACGCTTCAAGTGGTTGAGTTTGTTCCATTGTAACACCCCCATGAAATGACGAAAATATTCCTAGACATGACCTTGTATGTAATGTATCTTCCCTTGCTCCATTGGCAAATCTGAGATCGAATTTGTGATCAGTGCGAGAAATCGAGTCAGAAAATGGTTTCGACTCAATAAAAACTCAAAAAAATACAAATTATTTTTGTCCAAGTGAGCTCAAAATAGTGAAATTTCTGCACCCCTTCTGCGACGCAGAGTGGACGCAGAATCGCACTTGGAAATTTTTCCAAAAATCCCAAAAAGTTGAAAATTCACGAAAATGTGCTAAAACACACTAGTGCGCATCACACACTAGTGTAGTAGATGGGGCAGTTTTGTTTTTTAAAAGGGAGGGGTAAATTTGACTTTTTTCATGTCCCATATCCTAAACTAAGTTGGTTTTTAATACGAATTGAGTTCAGAAACGTATTATTTTCATTCATACGTTCAAGTAATCAAACCCTTCCAAGAACTTACGCTCAAGACTTCAAGATTCGGTAGTAGGGCTTAGCGATTCTTGCAATCTTTCCAAGAAACTCATTCCAAGGTATGTAAGGCCACTCTAAATCCATTATTTTTAGAATATTTTAGAAAAGTATGACTTAGTTTTCCTTCCGAAGCTCCCAAGTCTTCATTTAGAGTAATTTAATGAAAACCTTATAAAGTTTAGTAGATTTCCCTATGTATGCATAGATTCTTAATTGAATAATATTGATTCATGATTCTTTAACTATTATTAAAGTATTGGTTTCAAGATTTTAAAGTATATATGATTTCCTATGAATTCACGTGGGATTCATGAACACCCGTAAAGATTGTGGTTTAAGACTAGTTAAAGAATGTCTTTCTTGAATTATTCTTGCATTTTAGCTGAGCATATCATATATTTTAAGAATGGTTTCCTTGAAGGTTTCTTGATACTCTAGTTGAGAAATCTACTATGTCTGAAAGTACATGAAAGATACTAGTTCAGTAATGTTAAAGACTTCAGTTGAGAAAACTAAGTAGTAAGCTGGGCTAGTCCCCAAGAGAAACCCAGATTTCAAGAACTTATGATCATTTAAGTATGAGCTACGTAAGTAAAGCTATGTAGTAAGTTGGGATAAGTCCCCAAGAAAAACCCAAACTTTCAAGAACTTATGATCATTTAAGTATGAGCTATGTAAGTATTTTGGGAGTAATATTGAGCACCGATATGAGTGAGAATAGAATAAATTACTCGAACTCATAAACTATGTAGCCAGCATAGGATAGGATCGTACAACAGTACCTTCCTCATTAGCCACTGAGATGCCCCAGTTTTGGGATGGATCCACTCCCCTAGTTATTCGTCCCCTACCCCAGCAAAGTACGAGATGGCTCTATCAGCGTGGACAAGATGCTGTATCACCACGAAGCTCATAGTGGTGGTTGTCGGTTAGAGAAACTCCCCAAGCTAAGAAAATTATGCTTTATTACTCCTTTCAGCATATTATTGTTTTGCATGTTATTTTCAGCCTACTAGCCCTATTATTATGGTTAACTCATTTATGATTATGATTATGTTTTTTCATGATATATTATGGTATTCTGGTTTAAATGTTTTGGCCATCTTACATACCGAACATTCTATGTACTGACGTCCTTAAGACCTGCATCATTTTATAATGTAGACGCAGGTGATCGAGTTCCTCAGCAGCCGCTCCGTTGAGAACTTTCTAGCTTCTAGACAGTGGTGAGACCTCTTTTCAGTTCGAGGCTCTTTAGTTTATGTCATGTTATATCATTTCAGTTTTATTTCAATTCTGGCTACTTGGGGCCTATCTCATGGTCTTTTCAGATAGTTTAGTAGAGGTTCTATAGACCGTATGATTAGTATTTCAATTTTCAGTTATTCAAATATTGCTTTAAATGCTTTCTTATTTAGTTATGCAGATAGTTTAGCTTATCTTATTACTTTTATGGCCTTTTCCATCATTATTAAGTCTTTCGCTGAGTAAGTAGCCAGGCCAAATGATTCACTTGGGACCAGAAATAATTTTGAGTGCTGGCCACGTCCAGGGTATAGGCTCGGGGTGTGACAAACTTGGTATAATAGGACAAAGTTCAAGCGTCCTAGGGAGTCTATGGAATCATGTCTAGTAGAGTCTGTATTATAGGTGTGAAGCGCGCCACATTTATAATAGGGAGGCTACAGGATATTTGGAAGTGCCATCATTTTCTTGTTATTCCTTGTCTTGTGCTTCAAAGTATATCTATGTGAAACCCCTTCTAACTCATGCGTTCATGCCATGTTTTCCAGATTATGCCTCCTTGCAGAGCTAACAGACTAGTCAGAGGTAGAGGATGCCCAGCCAGAAGGAATGTAGAATTCCTGAGGAACCTAGAAGCCCAACTGTGCCTGTAGAGCAACCATAACAGGTAGACATTTCTAACGCTGAGCTTCGCGAGGCCATTTAGACTTTGGCTCAGACAGTCACAAACCAAGGAGGTTGCTAGGGATATGGCAGGAATGATGGGATGGATACCGCTAGAGTTTGTGAGTTCCTGAGGATGAACCCACCAGAGTTCACGGGGTCCAATGTGAAAGAGGATCCTGAGAACTTCATTGAGGAACTTCAGAAGGTGTTCCAAGTGATGCGAACAGCTGATACTGAGTGGGTTGAGTTGGCCGCCTACCATCCCAAGGGGGTTGCTAGACTCTGGTTAGATTAGTGCAAAAAGGAGTAAGGCAAAAAGGGCGTTAGAAATTACTTGGGCAGTGTTTCAGGAGGCCTTTCTAGGACAGTACTTTCCTAGAGAGATGAGCCAGGCCAAGGTAAGAGAGTTTTTGAACTTGAAGCAGGAGAATATGAGTGTAGGGGAGTACAACCTCAAGTTTACTCAGCTATCCCATTACGCTCCAGCTATGGTGGCAGATATGAGAACTAGGATGGATCTCTTCATGTCCGGGCTCTCTCGAATGAATAAGAGAGAGGGCAGGAATACAATGTTGATTAGACATATGGATATAGCTCAGTCGATGATGTATGTGTAGCAGGTAGAGGAGGAGAAGATACAGGATCGGAAAGATTTCAGGAGTAAGAGGGCCAAGACATCAGGATAGGAGTCAGCCAAGAGGGGGACTGGAGGTGGAGTTCACTCGTTCTTTCAGCTTAAGATAGCAAGACCAGCACCTTCATCCGCTAATGTACCTGTCCTAAGAGTCAGGAATGAGCAGGGATCACAACACCGCAGGTTCCCGAGCAGTCAGTCATAGGGTAGCATAACTCTATCAACCGCTATCCTACTTATAGTAAGTGTGGTAAGTCTCACCCCGGAGAGTGCCTTCTGGGCAAAAATAGTTGTTTCAAATATGGTCAGGTGGGGCATTTCTTGAAGGATTGTCCTATGGGGAAGCAGAATATGAGAGATACCAGATCACAGCCAGTCTCTTCAGTACCACAGGGTAAGCCACCTCACAGAGGTTCTACAGTAGGGACAAGTGGGGGCACACCCCGCTTGTATGCTATGGGCACCAGACAAGAGCAGGAGGACTCACCAGATGTGGTTATGGGTATGCTCAAAATCTTTACTTATGATGTCTATACATTACTAGACCCAAGAGCCACATTATCATTTATCACCCCGTATGTAGTTGTTAAGTTTGGGGTCAGTCCAAAATGCTTACTTGAGCCTTTGAGGGTCTATTTTAGCCCAAAGAATTTATAGGGGTTGTCTAGTCTCTGTTCATCATAAGATTATTGTAGCTGATTTGGTAGAGTTAGATATGGTAGAGTTTGATGTCATCCTAGGCATAGATTGGCTTCATGCTGGGTATGCCTCTGTAGATTGCAGAATATAGATATAGTAAAGTTTAATGTCATCCTAGGCATGGATTGGCTTCATGCTGGGTATGCCTCTGTAGATTGCAGAACCAGAGTAGTCAAGTTTTAGTTCCCTAATGAACTAGTCTTAAAGTGGAGGGGTAGCTCAGTCGTTCCTAAAAGTTAGTTTGTCTCTTATCTCAAAGCTAGAAAGCTAATCTCTAAGGGGTGTATATACCACCTAGTCAGAGTTCAGGATTCTCGTGCCGAAGCACCATCTCTTCAGTCTGTCCCAATTGTGAATGAGTTCCCAGAAGTCTTTCCTGAGGATCTTCCTGGAGCCCCTCCTAATAGGGAGATAGACTTTGGGATAGCCATTCTCCCAGATGTTCAGCCTATCTCCATCCCTCCCTACCGCATTGCTCCTTCAGAGCTAAAAGAGTTAAAGTTACAGCTAAAAGATCTCTTAGATAAGGGTTTCGCTAGATCAAGTGTTTCACCTTGGGGTGATCCAGTTCTTTTCATGCATAAAAAGGATGGTTCTCTTCGGATTTGCATAGATTACCGTCAGCTGAACAAGGTCACCATTAAGAACAAATATCCTCTTCCCAGTATTGATGACTTATTTGACCAACTTCAGGATGTTATCTGTTTTTCCAAAATAGATTTTAGATCTGGGTATCTTCAGGTTAAAGTTAGAGAAAAAGATATTCCTAAGATAGCTTTCAGAACCCGATATGGTCATTATGAGTTTTTAGTCACGTCCTTCAGGCTAACACATGCACTAACAACTTTCATAGACCTTATAAATAGGTATTGAGGCCGTACCTAGACATGTTCGTTATTGTGTCCATAGATGATATCCTGTTCTACTCCCGTAGTAAGGAGGAGCATGCAGACCATCTTAGAGTTATCTTTCAAACACTTAAAGATCAGCAACTATATGCCAAGTTTTCTAAATGTGAGTTTTGGTCGGAGTCTGTGGCATTTTTGGGGCACATTGTGTTTGATGAGGGTATTCAGGTTGATTCCCAAAAGATTGAGGCAGTGAAGAATTGGCCAAGGCCCACAACTCCTACACAGCNNNNACTCAACAAAAACTCAAAACAATATGAATCAGGTTGATTCCCAAAAGATTGAGGCAGTGAAGAATTGGCCAAGGCCCACAACTCCTACACAGATAAGGAGTTTCTTAAGCTTGGCGGGGTACTACAGACGATTTGTAGAGGGATTTTCCTCTATTTTAGCTCCCTTGACCAAGCTGACTCAGAAGAGGACCAAGTTCGAATGGTCAAAAGCTTGTGAGAAGAAGTTGGAGCTGCTAAAAGACTATGATATGAGTATCCTCTATCATCCAGGTAACGCTAATGTAGTTACTGATGCTCTTAGCAGGGTGACCAGGTAAAGCACAACCTATGTTGAGGCTGAAAAGAAAGAGTTAGCTAAGGAGGTCCACAGACTAGCCCGTTTGGAGGTTCGGATAGAAAATTCTGATGAAGGTGGGCCCATTATCAAAAAATGGGTCGAGTCATCCTTGGTGGTAGAAATAAAAGAAAAGCAAGACAAAGATCCCATCCTTCTCCAATTGAAAGAAGATGTTCAGAAAAAAAAGTATTAGTGTTCTCAAAAAGGGGAGATGGTGTCTTAAGATAGCAAGGCAGGTTGTGTGTGCCAAATGTCGATGGTCTTAAAGATAGGATCTTAGCTGAGGCTCATAATGCCAAATACTCTATCCACCATGGTGCAAAAAAGATGTATAGAGACTTGCGAGAAGTCTATTGGTGGGGTGGTATGAAGAAGGACATTGCAGAGTTTGTGTCTAGATGCCTAAATTGCCAGCAAGTTAAGGTTGAGCACTAGAGGCCTTGTGGTGTAGCCCAGAACATAGAGATTCTGGAATGGAATTGGAAGATGATTAATATGAACTTCATAACAAGCTTCCCTCGGTTCCGTAGATAACACAATTCGATATGGGTCATAGTAGATAGAATGACCAAGTCAGCTCACTTTCTACCTGTCAAGATGACTGATATAGCCGAGGACTATGCAGACTTTATCTTAAGGAGATTTTTAGGCTGTATGGAGTCCCTTTATCCATTATTTCAAACAGAGGAGCTCAGTTTACAACATAATTTTGGAAGTCCTTTCAGAAGGGGCTTGGTACGAAGGTGAATCATAGCACAACCTTTCATCCACAGACAGACGGGCAAGCAGAATGAACTATACAGACCTTGGAAGATATGTTGATAGCTTACGTGATAGACTTTAAAGGTAATTGGGATGATCATTTACCTTTGATTGAGTTCTCCTATAATAATAGTTTTCAGGCCAACATACAGATGGCACCATACGAAGCTCTTTATCGGAGAAGGTGTAGATCACCCATAAGATGGCTTGAAGTTGGAGAGGCAGGACTGATAGGACCTGAGCTAGTCCATCAGGCTATGGAAAAAGTAAAGGTTATTCAGGAGAGGCTTAAGACAGCTCAGAGCAGACAAAAGTCTTACACAGATGTTAGAAGAAGAGACCTGGAGTTTGAGGTAGGCGATTGGGTATACTTGAAGGTATCTCCAATGAAGGGAGTTATGAGATTCGGGAAGAAGGGGAAGCTCAGCCCATGATATATTAGGCCTTCCCAGATTCTGAGAAGAGTGGGCAGTGTTGCTTACTAACTAGAGCTACTAGCGGAGTTGAGTGTTATACATCTAGTATTTCACATCTCTATGCTTAAGAAGTGTTTGGGAGATCCCTCATTAGTTGTCCCTGTTGAAAGTGTTAGGGTTAAGGACAACTTGTCTTATGAAGAGGTTCCGGTGCAGATATTAGATCGGTAAGTTCGTAAATTGAGGACTAAGGAGATTGCTTCGGTGAAGGTCCTGTGGAGGAACCAATTCGTGGAAGAAGCCACATTGGAAGCAGAAGCAGACATGAAGGTCAAGTATCCACACTTGCTCGTTGGCCTAAATTAGGACCTTGAAGGTAACTTTCATATTTTACCTTGAAGAATTATGTTTTTTTAAGTTCGAGAATCATGTGTTTTGAGCTAATTTGTACATATCGTTATCATTCAAGGATGAATGATCTCAAGGGGAGATATTGTAACACCCCCATGAAATGACAAAAATAACCCTAAACTTGACCTTGCATGTAACGTATCTTCCCTTGCTCCATTTGTAAATCCAAGACAGGAATTGCGATCAGTGCGAGAAACTGAGTCGAAAAATCATCTCGACTCAACAAAAACTCAAAACAATATGAATTATTTTTGTCCAAGTGAGCTCAAAACAGTGAGGTTTCTGTGCCCCTTTCGCGACATGGAGTGAACGCGAAACTGCACTTGAAAATTTTCCAAAAAATCCTGAAAAGTCAAAAATTCACGAAAGTGTGCTAAAACACACTAGTGCACATCGCGCACTAGTATAGTAGATAGGGCAGTTTCCTTTTTTTAAAAAGGAGGGGTAAATCCAAATTTTTCCATGCCCTATATCCTAAACTAAGTTATAACTGTTATTAAAGTATTGGTTTCAAGATTTTAAAGTATATATGATTTCCTATGAATTCATGTGGGGTTCATGAATACCCATAAAGATTATGGTTCAAGACTAGTTAAAGAATATCTTTCTTGAATTATTCTTGCATTTTAGCTAAGCATATCATATATTTTAAGAATGGTTTTCTTGAAGGTTTCTTGATACTCTAGTTGAGAAATCTAGTATATTTGAAAGTACATGAAAGATATTGGTTCAATAATGTTAAAAATTTCAGTTGAGAAAGCTAAGTAGTAAGCTGGGCTAAGTCCCCAAGAAAAACCCAGATTTTCAAGAACTTATGATCATTTAAGTATGTGCTACATAAGTATTTTGAAAGTAGTACTAAGCACTAATATGGGTGAGAGTAGAATAAATTACTCGAACTCATAAACTATGTATCCAGCATAGGATAGGATCGTACAATAGTACCTTCCTCATTAGCCACTGAGATAGCCTAGTTCTGGGATGAATCCACTCCCTTAGTTATTCGTCCCCTATTCTAGCAAAGTACGATACAACTCTGGCAGCATGGGCAAGACGTTGTATCACAACGAAGCTCATAGTGGCGGTTGTCGGTTAGAGAAACTCCCCAAGCTAAGAAAATTATGTTTTATTACTACTTTCAGCATATTATTGTTTTGCATGTTATTTTCAGCCTACTAGCCTTATGATTATGATTAACTCATTTATGATTATGATTATGTTTTTTCATGATATATAGGGTATTCTGGTTTAAATATTTTGGCCATCTTACATACTTTATATTCCACGTACTAACGTCCTTAGGACCTGCATTGTTTTATGATGCAGACACAAGTGATCGAGTTATTCAGCAGGCGCTCCATTGAGAACTTGCTTGCTTCCAGACAGTGGTGAGGTCTCTTTTCAATCCGAGGCTCTTTAGTTCATATCATGTTATGTCATTTCGATTTTATTTCAGTTCTGGCTACTTAGGGTCTGTCTCAGTAGTGCTTTCAAACAGTTTAGTAGAGGTTCCATTGACTGTATGATTAGTATTTCAGTTTTCAGTTATTCAGACATTACTTTAAATGCTTTCTTATTTAGTTATGGAGACTTTTTAACTTATCTTATTATTTTATTGCCTTTTCCATCATTATTAAGTCTTCCGCTGAGTAAGTAGCCAGGCCAAGTGGTTTGCTTGGGACTAGAAATGGTTTTCGAGTGCCGGCTACGCCTAGGGTGTAGGCTTGGGGTGTGACATCCATGGGTTATCTTTGGTGCTGCGTTTGCCTTTTTGATAATTTTTTGGGATGATGATGATTCTCTAATATTTTTTCCTCAGAATCTATCATTTTTATTTGGTAATTTTTTATTTATTAAAATAAACTAATAATAAGAACACAAAAAATTAAGTATTAATATGTTTGTTTTATTGTTTACACGTTCAATTTATATAAAAAAATAATTAAATAGAACAAAGAGAATATATATAGAAGAGACATTTGCACACCTTTTGTTTGCAAAATAGAGGATAGAGAGAAATGTTAGACATTTTAACAAAATGGAATTCTTACCCTTTTACCTGTTTAAAATATCTTGAAACGGACAGAACTTCGTGCTGATAACGTATTATAAATCTAGAATGAACTAGAATAAATTTTAGGAGGAATAAAATCTAGAACAAAAGCAGGAAAATATTGCAATATATCATTTCTCTTTTTCGTTCAATCTATATATGAACTTATTACAATGATATGGCTATTTTATAGCCGAAATATATGTGGGATTCCCACAATTATATGAGTCCTACAAGAAAGCAAACTTTACTACAACTTTTTTCGTACATACCACAAATCACGTCTATACTTTTTGTCCTTTCTATGTTCACTCCTTTCCATGTTCACCAAAGGCCCTTTTAATTATTTATTATTTTATTTACTGTTCACCCTTCATGCATTTACATGCTATCAATTATCTCTTTCCAACAAGTTTAAGATTATTATATATTAGAACACCATTGTAAGTTCTAGAGCACATTTTGCTAGTTAGATATGTGTTTTTATTTAGTTTTCAAGAAGAATGGAGTAAGCATGTATTGGTAACCATAAGTTCGATTTTGTGAGAATTTAATGGAATTTGGAATTAAGTGTGCATGAATGAAACATTTAAAAGCTGGAAGACACCATTTGGTTCAAGAATATGAGATGGCGATCAAGCTTAAAGCCACTAGATTGGGTTGGTAGTAAGGTCTTACAACAATTACCATGGTACAATCTTACACAAGCAAGCACAATACACGAAAAAGGTGTACTGGACAGTGGAGACATTTAGACAATAATTTGGATAAAGAAGCATGCCACGAGCCCCTTCACGACTCATGGAGCTACAGTTGGATTTCAAGTTCTATAGCAATGATTCTAAAAGTAAGGGGGAATATTTGGCCATCATGGATCAATGAATATAAACATTATGTCCTGGAATGATAGAGGCTAAATTATGAGAGGAATTGGAGTGGTATCAAAAACATAATAAAAACTTGGAGAACAGATGGGTATGTTTCAAAAGACAAAAATCAAAAGAGAGATTGCCAATATAGTCAAAGAATTTTGTAGTAGTTGATGGGCAGATTGCGTGTAACTAGAAATTAGTGGGGCCGCGAGGGAGGCATAGTATCTATGTAGGATAAAAAAATATAGGATGAAAAAGTGAGTAGTATGATCGCATATTCTTTCTTGTTATTTCTCTAGGAAGAATCTGGATCTTAAATAACACCTAACAGATGTTTATACCATAAATGATAGAGCAAAAAGGAAGAAATCTTAGGGGAACAGTGAGAATCTAGAGGTCTATTCATGGGCCTTTAGGGGGGGTCCTCTGTGGGGATTTCAACACTGTAAGGTACCCATTTGAAAAGTTCGACTACAACAGAATCAATAGATCAATGACAAAACTATCAGAGTCCTTAAATACATGGAATTAATAGATATAGATTTAGCTGGGGAGATTTTGTTTGGAGAAGACGTGATAAAAGCTCCATAGCAGCAAGACTAGAAAGGTTCCTGATCTCTGAAGGACGGGACTTAAATTTTAGGAACATTAAACAATCTGTTTTGCAAAGAATTATCTCTGGTCATTCCCCATTGATGCAACGATATAGAGAATGGGGGACAATCAAACCATGTTTCAAATTCATAAAGTGGTGGCTGGACCACAGAAGATTTGAATGATAGAGTTAAGCCCTGATGGGAGTCTTCTCCATCTCCATAGAAAATCAGACTTTGTATTGGTAGAGAATTCAATTACATTGCAAGCTAAGTTAAAATAGTGGATTAAGACCAGTCACGATAACTTAAGTCAACAGAAGCAACTGGTATGAAATCAATTAACATTATTTGAAAAGATACATGACTAGAGAATTTTGAAGGAAGGAGAGATAGCTTCCATATTAGGTTTTATAGTCAAACAAGAAAACATGGAGAAAGAGATCCAGGGCAGTTTGGCTTAAATAGAAGGATGGGAATACAAGCTTCTTCCATACAACAGTAAATACACACCAAAGAGCCATTACTATTGATAAGATTAAAATCACAGAGGAGTTTTGGCTGAACCTGGTGAGATACAAAAGGATATCAAAGAGTACTATGAGAAGATATATGCTGAAACTGATGATTGGAGGCTAGACTTGGAAATGAAATAGTGTTTTATGATTGATGAAAATGTCAATAATCAGTTGATTGCCCCCTTTGAAGCATAAAAGTCCTAAAAAGCATCAAAGCATGTATAGGGACGAAGTCCTTGGCCCAAATAGCTTCTCCATGGTTTTCTTTAGCCAGTGTTGGGAAGTCATCAAAATAGAAATGGTGGCAGCAATTCAAAAGTTCTATAAAGAATGGATTTTTGAAGAATATAAATGTTGCTTTTGTGGCCTTCATACCCAAAAGACAGGGGAAGAGGCCCTTTAAAGTCGTAGTGTGTTTGACGAGGCATGGAGAGGCCCATCCAGGGCCACATTTAAGAAACAAACTAAGCCACAACACTATGAGCTCCTTTACGGCTCGTGGTGCTCTTGATAAGTCATGAAGGGACTTGTTAAGGGTAAAAACTGCCTGGACGTTAAAGGACAACAAAGATGACTAAGGAAGACACCATGATGGCTTTTTTAGTGATCATGAAACACTTAATGGAACGTGGTGCGCAAGTCATGAAAGAGCACTAACATTTGTTTTCCTACTTAAGTTAGGATTAGTTTTCCTAATTTGAGTGCGACTTGATTTATATAGATTTCATAAATAGTATATTAGGTCTTTGGTATTGGAACAATTTTTACTATTTTTTAGGGTATTTTACAGGTTATATAGAGTGTGGAAGTGTTATTGTGTATTTATCGAATTGCGGGAGAATTTGGGAATTTATTTTATCCTAATTTAGTAATGAGTGTGTGAAGGCTGATCAATACATGATGATTAAGAGCGCTGTTATGGTTGTGTACAGAAAGTTGGCTAGGCCAATTCCAGAAATTTAATATACAGAACTACAGATCATTTGGTTCACTTTGTTTAAAATACATCCTTTGAAGTCGGAGCATGTCTCATCTTTGTTTATTCATAAGCGGTGATGTTCATGGGCTACTTCTCAATATTAAATAATTTTAACTGTCGATATTTTAAAATATGGCTTAGTTTCAAAAGCAATTTAATGTGATAATTATGTAGTACTACTTGGGTTAGAAAATATTCGATTAATGTTAATTTAAATGAGCAACTTATTTAGTAATGATATTAGAACACACTTTTGTGTTGCTCCATCTAGTTCATGTACCAGTGAAGTAGTGCTTAAAACTTGAATTCTTACTTTGCAACCTATTTGGTACCTTGTTCATATACTACTAAAATAAATTACTCACTGCTATATAGGTGCATCAGAAAAGCATTAACAACTATAATAAAGAGGAAAATAGAACATCCCAACACATTAGGAAAGAAACACAAAAAGCCAAACTTACATCAGGAATATAATTGCATCAGAAAAGAAAATAAAACTTGAGAAATCACTCACTGCTACACAAGCAAGTCGAGGTAGGAGGCGAGATTGCTAGAGGCACAGTGACGCCGGGAGGAAGCAGGAAGGTACAACAACGAGGGTTTCTTTTTCAATTCTGAAGCAGGAAGAAGACTTTGGCTGAAGCGGGAAGAAGACTTGGTATCTTTAAATTTTTATTTGTTAATAATAACTAATTTTAATTTTGAATTTATTTCAAGAATTATTTTTTTATTTTTAATTTTATTAAACTTAAGATACCTCATGAGGTCTCTTAATTTTAAAATATTATTGACTAAATTTGACTAAGAAATGGAGACCTCACGAGGTTTCTAAAAATAAATTATTATGTTTTATTTTAATAAATAACGACCTTGTGAGGTTGCATAGGCAATGAATTTGGCTTAAAAAAGAGACCTTGTGAGGTCTCTCTTAATTTTTATGTTTAAATATTGATAGGATATCGACCTCATGAGGTCTCTTTTTAGCGACTTATTTTTTAGGTCTCTTTTTACAATTTTTTTAGTAATGATGAATCCTCTTACATAATTCTTATTTATTTTTTCTTAAGTAATTTAATATTTTAAAAATTAATTAAATAATCCAACAGAAGTTAACAAAAAAAAACTCAAAATGGGCCTTTCTGATTAAATGGTACTTTAGCCCGTCACAACCATTCGAAAAAGTCACAACCATTCGAAAAAGCTAAAACCCTTCAAAAAAAAGTCACAACCCTTCGAATAAACCACAACCCTTCGAAAATATCATAACTCTTCGAATTTGAAAAAATCATAATTCATTGAAAAAGTCACAATTCTTCAATATGAAAAATTATCTACTTTTAATATAAAATAATATAATATAATTAAATAAATATAATATAAAATATAAAAAGTATACTAAATTGATCTTTAAGTTTGGGGTATTATAGTAATGTAATAACCCTTATATTTTTTTTCAAGGGTTAATTGGTAATTTTAATAATTAATAATTCTTATGAAAAGAATTTTTTTTTTTTAAAAAAGAGCAGCCCAGCCCTAAAAGAAGCAATGATACGCAGTAATTAAAAAAGAAAGAAAGAAAGAAAGAAAAGAAGCAGCGTATTATTTTTCTATAAATAGAGACAGAAAAAATTGTTCTTTAGTCATTTTCTCTTTGAAGAAAACACACAACTCACAAGGTGATTCGGGAAATTCATACACAGAATTGACTTGATCTGTGTACCACTGTTTTGGGTAATAAAGTGTAGGTATTTTCTTGTTTATTGTGTGCTTTTGTTAGTTGAAAACATATTTAATAGAATTTCCACCAATTAGGTTGAACAATGAGATTAAGAATACCTTTACTTTTAATTTATAGTCTAAGGTAATGGGTATTAGGGTTTAACCCTAAACTTGAAAATTAGGGATATTGAGACTTGAGTTTGGCCAACATAATTTATATCGATAATCAATATTTTTTTTTGATAGATTGAGGAAAGTAGGGGCTGTTTTAGTGGGTGTTCTACGTGTGCAAGGTGGTGGAATTTGTCATTAATAAGGTAAGTGAGACTTTAAGTTTTAGTGCATGATTTTCAAACATGCTTTGAAAAATATATTTTTCTCTGTCTGGTGTATGTGTTGGTACAAGCATGTGCTTGACAGAGTTGATGTTTCTTTGATAAACCCTAGATATGCTATTTTTTAGAAGAATATCGAATATTTTCATGAGAAATATGTGATGTGATGCTGAATACCCTTTTTTTTATTACTGTGATGTGGTTACTAGGGGCATACTTAGCTGTCGTAATATGTTAGGGGCATACCCATGCTACCGTAATATGTTGCGGGCTTTGTACACGCTATCGAAGTACATCTTAAGAGCATTGTACATGCTGACATGGACTTGTCGGGGTGATGGATTGATTTCCTTCACTGCCATTTATGACAGGTTTTGAGTGTGGATTGAATTGAGACATGTAGTGACCCTTTTTGAACATTTATTTGAACTTATTGAGCTTATTACGAAGTATATTCTTGTGTATATTATTTATGTATATCCGTTGTGCACATGTATTTTATAACTCTTGTTCCAGGGGTATTAAAGTAACGAGTCGAGGATCTTACTAGGTTATATTTATATATAGATCACTCCTTACTTGCATGTCAATGCAGATACTATTACAGAGGGTGAGACTTATGGCTGACGAGTTCGTGTTCGTGGACCCTGTTGCTGAGGTGAGCCTTCACATTGTTCGTGGAGGCTACTACTTCACCTCTATCTATTATAGTTTATATTTTTTCTTCTTTTTGGGGTTTTGTATACCCAACAATTAAACTCATCTCACTCTATTAGATGCTCCATAAGCTTATTATGGGATTTGGCCTAGAGATATTTTTTTAAGTGACCTTTTCCTATCATAAATTGATATGCAAATTTTGGTTTGCTAATTAAACTTTATTGTTATAAGTATTGACAAGTTATGGAGTTGCATACTATATTGTTAGTGTTTGGATAGTTTGTATGCGTATGAATATTTGGTTCTCCCGACAAATAGTGTGGGCGGGTGTCAGTCACATCTAGGGGGTATTTTGGGGTGTGACAAAGTTGGTATCAGAGTCTAGGCTTTAAGTCCCGGATCATGGAGCAGTGTTTGGTAGAGTCTTGTTCATGGGTATGTTGGCGCCCATACTTATGACCTTGAGGCTACTAAACATTTAGGATGTATTCTCATTTTTCATTCCTTTTTCGTGCGTTGAGTTGAACCAAGTTTACTTATTCGTGCGTTGAGTTAAACCAAGTTTAACTTTTAAATATTTTTCGCAGATGGGTAAGAGATGTGGCAGTCAACCTATCTCTATTCCTCCATGTCGTATGGCTCCAGCTGAGTTGAGAGAATTGAAGGTCCAACTCCAAGAGCTACTTGATAAGGGGTTCATCGGGCCCAGCGTATTACATGGTATTACCTCCAGTGGTAGTCAGGGTAGGTCTCATCCTACTAGAGCTCAGACTAGGGTATCTGCTGCTCCTCAATCAGGAGTTACGAATGAGAGACAGACCCGAGCTATTGCCCCAGAGCAAGTGCAGGAACAGGTTGCTCAGGATGCCCCACAAACAATGTCAGTGGCTACACCTATTGTCATTTTACCTGTAGATGTTGTGACGAGGTTGTTGAATGTGCTGGAAGCATTGGTGCCCAATCAGGGTGGAACCCCAACCCCTCAAACTATTACACCAACATAGGAACATGATCAGTTGAATGTTAATGCGACCCAGACACCATATTTGGCCCCTCAACAAGTTGCTCATCTAGTTTCAACTATAGGGCAACCCGAAGATCTTAAGAATTTCATGGATCTTAAGCCACCAGAGTTTGATGCGACACCAGCTTCTATTGAGCCTCAGAAATTCCTTGATCGTTATGAAAAGATACTTACTACATTGGAGTTGAAGGAGACTCGTGGTGTGGAATTTACCACTTTTATATTCTTAGGATCTCCAGAGGCATGGTGGACTTCTATTCAGAGAGCTAGAGAAGCAGGGTCACCACCTATCACCTAGTCAGAGTTTTCAGTAATATTTAATGATAAGTTTATTCCATTGAGCAAACAAGATGATATGAGACGTCAATTTCATGATCTGCGTCAGGGCAATATGACAGTTGCAGAGTATGAGGCCAAGTTCACTGAATTGTCCAGGTATATCCCATTTTTTATTGCAGATCCAAGGGAGAAAGTGAGAAGATTTATGGATGGACTAGAGCACCGTTACCATGGTCTTGTAATACGAGATGTGCGAGATGGTACATGTTCAGATGTGGTTGACACTGCTCTTCGTTATGATTCCTATTGGAAGATAGAGAAAATTGAGCAAGAAAGAAAAAAGGCATATAATACAGGTGGATTTAGTGGTGCTCCATCTAGAGGAAAGAGTGGATTTCATCATGGGCAGTCTAGGCCTACTCAGTCAGATTCAGTGGTGTAATCTTCTAAGAGTGGTTATCCAGCTAGACAGGGCCAACAACAGATACAATAGAAGGGTGATAATTCTTTCTAGTCCAGACAACATCCAAGGTGTTCTAGTTATGGTAGGAATCATAGTGGTTGCTATTTTGGTATTGGTGGTCCTTGTTTTACTTGTGGTGAAAGAGTTCATATTGCTAAATTTTGTCCTAAGCGAGATTCTGGTACTAGTCAAGCTACTACACAGGTGCAGAGAAATGTGGTAGATACTCAGGCTTAGATTCAGCCAGCTAGGGTTGCTCCATAGGGTGCTGGTGGACAGGGTTGATAGGGTGCACATGTTGGTCAGGGAGTATGTGGTCCACCGAGATTATTTGCTATTGCCAGATAGGATGTCGAGTGATCTAATGTTGTAGTCACATGTATTATTACTATCAATTTTCATGAGGTATATACTTTTATTGATCCTGGTTCTATGTATTCGTATGTATTCTCGTCTTTTGCCATATCTATAGAATGACAAGTTGAGACTCTTAATGTGCCATATATGGTTATGACTCCAGTTGGGGAGACTTTATTAGTGGATAGAGTGTATAGAGATTGTGTTATATCTATGCAGGGTAAGGACACAATAGTTGTTTTATTAGAGTTGTCACTATCTGACTTTGATATAATTATGGGCATGAATTGGTTAGCATCATGTTATGCTTTGGTTGATTGTTATGCTAAGCTAGTACATTTTAATTTCCTCGGAGAACCATCTTTACTATGGAAAGGTATGACTCCTTTAACTTAGGGGAAGATAATATCTTATGTAAAGGCATGCCGAATGATTAATCATGGGTGCTTTGGTTTTATTGCTACTGTCTATGATACTCGAGGGGAGGAAAGGTATGACTCCTTTAACTTAGGGGAAGATAATATCTTATGTAAAGGCATGCCGAATGATTAATCATGGGTGCTTTGGTTTTATTGCTATTGTCTATGATACTTGAGGGGAGGATGTTACTATCGATAGTGTTCTATTTGTGTGAGAATTTGTTGATTTGTTTCTAGAAGACTTACCTGGGTTACCTCTGATGAGAGAAATTGAGTTCAGCATTGATTTAGTGCCAGACACTCAACCTATCTCTATTCCTCCATGTCGTATGGCTCCAGCTGAGTTGAGAGAATTGAAGGTCCAACTCCAAGAGCTACTTGATAAGGGGTTCATCGGGCCCAGCGTATTACCTTAGGGTGCCCCAGTGTTATTTGTTAAAAAGAAAGATGGCACGATGAGAATGTGCATCGACAACGGGCAGTTAAATAAGGCAACAATCAAGAATAAATATCCATTGCCTCATATTGATGATCTATTAGATCAGTTGCAGGGTGTTACTCACTTTTCCAAAATTGATTTGAGATTAGGTTATTATCATTTGAGAATAAAGACCGAAGATATCTCAAAGACAGCCTTTCGAACCAAGTATGGGCACTTTGAAATTTTTTGGTGATGTCTTTTGGATTGACTAATGCACCTACAACATTTATGGACCTCATAAATAGAGTAGACCGATGATATTTTGGTCTACTCTCGAGATGAAGCTGAGCATGAACATCATCTGAGAGTTGTATTACAGATACTTAGAGAACAAAAGCTTTATGCTAAGTTCTCAAAATGTGAGTTTTATTTGGGGATAGATTCCTTTTTAGGACATGTGGTGTCACAAGATGGGATTCAAGTCAATCTAAGAAAGGTAGGAGTTGTTCGGGATTGGTCACGACTTAATACTCCTACAGAGATACGCAGTTTTTTGGGGCTAGCTGGATATTACAAACAATCTGTGGAGGATTTCTTAAAGATAGTCGCTCTATTGACACGTTTAACTCAGAAAGGTGTGATTTTTTAATGGCCAAATAAATGTGAAGAATGTTTCCAAAAATTAAAGAGTGCATTGAATACAACTCCTATTTTGACCTTACATATGGTGGAGGGTGGTTTCACCATTTATTGTGATGCGTCTAGAGTCAGATTGGGTGGTGTCTTGATGCAGAATGGTAAAGTGGTGGCATATGCTTCTCGACAGCTAAAGATTCATGAGAAGAATTATCCGACACATGACTTAGAGTTAGCCGCCATTATATTTGCTCTCAAGATATAGCGTCACTACCTTTATGGTGAGTCGTGTGAAGTCTATATTGATCGCAAGAGTTTGTAATACATATTGAAGCAAAGGGATTTGAATCTGAGGCAACAACGATGGTTGGAGCTACTTAAAGATTATGATCTTACTATCTTATACCATCTTGGAAAGGCGAATATGGTGGCAGATACTTTGAGTAGAAAGTCTATTGATAGCTTGGCTTAGATTGCGGTTGAAAAATGACGTATGGCTAGGGATATTCAGTTTTTGCCAATCAGGGAGTTTGAATTGATCATACATTATCTAGTAGGTTTCTTGCAGGTATGGTGGTGCAATCATTCTTATTTGGAGAAGTCAAGGCTTGCCAAAATGACGATGTCCAACTTGCTAGATTACGAGATCGAGTGCAGAGTGGAGGTGTGAGGTCGTTCTCAATTGATGGCGAGGGTGTTTTGCGTCGATATGGTAGATTGTGCATTTCCATGGTAGGTGAGGTAAAGCAGCTAATACTTGAGGAGGCTCATAGCTCGTGATACTCCATCCATCTAGATGCTTCGAAGATATATTTAGACTTACGTGGTTTATACTGGTGGAAAGGTATGAAGTCGGATATTTTGAAGCATGTGACTAGTTGTTTGAATTATCAACAGGTCAAATATGAACATCAAAAACCTGGTGGAGTAATGCAAAACTTGATTATCCAGGAGTGGAAGGAAAGGCTTATGATGGACTTTGTTATCGGGATGCCGAATACTTTCAAGAAGCACAACTCAGTTTGGGTGATTGAAGACAGACTTACAAAGTCTGCCCATTTCATACCAGTTCGGGTTACTTATACTGCAAAGCAGTTAGCAGACATTTACCTTCAAGAGATAGTTCGGCTCCATGGGGTGCCTATTTCGATAATATCAGATCGAAGTGTACAGTTCACTGCTGAGTTTTAGAAGTCTTTTCAGAGGTCGTTGGGATAACAAGTTGAGTTGAGCATAACTTTTCATCCTCAAACTGATGGGCAGTCTGAGCGAGTTATTCAGATCTTAAAGGACATGCTTAGGGCTTACGCAATTGATTTCTTTGGACATTGGGATGATCAGTTATCGTTGGCAGAGTTTGCTTATAGTAATAGCTACCAGTTGAGTATACAGATGACACCATATAAGGCTCTATATGGTAGCAAGTGTCGATCACTAATTGGATGGTTTAAACCTGGCGAAGTACAATTACTAGGTCCAAATTTGGTTCAGCAGACCTTAGAGAAAGTTGCAGTGATACGAGAATGGCTTCGTACAACACAAAGTAGACAAAAATCTTATGCAGATGAGAAAGTTCATGATGTGGAGTTCATGAAGGGAGAAAAGGTCTTTTTGAAAGTTTCTCCTATGAAGGGAGTTATGAGATTTGGCCGGAAAGGTACGATGAGTCCTAGATATATTGGTCCTTATGAGATTTTAGATTAGATCGGATTGGTTGCATACTATCTTGCTTCACCTCTGAGATTGTCTGCTGTACATCCTGTATTTCATGTGTGTATGCTTCGACGATATGTTTGTGATAATAGCCATAAGATTAATCTAGAAGATGTGGAGCTTGATGAAAATTTAGCTTATGAGGAAGGTCCAATATCTATTCTGGATAGGCAATGAGGCAATTGAAAGTGTTATGGCACAATCATCCAACTGAAAAGGCTACTTGGGAGTCTGAGGCGGACATACGAGAGAGATATCCTCACCTATTTGACACTTCAGGTATGGTTTTATACTCGTTCGAGGATGAACGTTATTTTAAGTTGGGGAGAATGTAATAATCCTTATATTTTTTTCGAGGGTTAATTGGTAATTTTAACCATTAATAGTTCTTATTAAAAGAATTTTTTTTTAAAAAAAAGAGCAGCCAAGCCCTAAAAAAAGCAGTGATACGCCACAATTAAAAAAAGAAAGGAAGAAAGAAAAGAAGCTGTGTATTATTTTTCTGCTTCTGACCTGCGCATAAAACAGAGACAAAAAAATTGTTCTTTCGTCCTTTTCTCTTTGAAGAAAACACACAACTCACAAGGTGATTTAGGAAATTCAGACACAGAATTGACTTGATCTGTATACCACTATTTCGGGTGATAAAGTGACAAGTAATCTCTATGGTAAAGTCACAACCCTTTGGAAAAGCCAAAACCATTCAAAAAAGTCACAACTCTTCGAAAAAATCATATTGAGAAATAATGTTATAATCAAAAAATATAATTGAAGACAACCAGGACTTTAGCAATATTATATTAATAAAAGTTCTTGAGATAAATTTATAATGCTAAATTTTCTATATAGAAAGAACTTAATAACTTTAGAGTATTTTATTAATTTTAATATTAAGATATATAAACTTAATTAGATTACTTATGACCGCGCGAAGAGCGAGCTAATTATCTAGTGACAAAAAATCCTTTAATTAAGAACATCTCATTGGACCTTTTCATATTAGATTTGCACAAAAAGGGAGATGATGTACTACCACATAAAATATATATCATAATTTATTTAGGAGTGAAATTTAAAAATTATTTGATCATTACCACTTAAAATTTATCAATATTAATGGTAATATTTGTTAGATATTTATCTTATACTTAATGAGATGATCTAATTGTATTTAGTTATATTACATAAGAAATAAATTTATGAATAAATATTGGGCCCTTTCATTGTATGAGGTTTTAATAACTAGTCTATAAATCTATTGTCACGCCCAAAGTCCCATTAAGGCGGACTGACACACGTTGCCGATAAGGCTCGGGAGAACCAACCTGTATCTATGCGCTTTCTATACATATTATAAGGGACTTCTACATTCAACATGCCTTTAAGAAAGTAAACAGTTTTAACAAGCTAAAAGGAAATTCATATGACTAGGCCGTTGGGGCCACGTTGTCTAAAGTACGAGACATGACCACACTTTAATTTACATAGTCTGCAAAGCCTCTAGATAAGAAAAAGTTTTTGATAAGGGTCGGGAAAGGCCCTACCTAGACTAACTGTACAACACAAAAATATAAGCTCTAGACACGCAAAGCTTCGATGCAACCTGAAGCTTGGTAACCACAGCAGGATATCCTGTACTCTTACTGGGGAGATCTACTAGCACCTGTACCTGCAACATGAAATGCAGGTCCCTGGTAAGGGATGTCAGTACGAGGTAATGTACTAAATATGTAAGGCAAGAAATACTATATATGAAGTAATAACTCAAATGAATCTATGCACTGATGTAAGGATAAGAGAGCACCTTTAGTTATACTGTGGGATCATGTAATTTATGTTCTTTTTATTACTTTACCTTTACTGTATTATCTGTGCATAACATGTAATATAAATTATCAGCTAATCAGTGGTAAATCTACATCGGGATCAACCCTGGCTAGGCTTTTCCTTTAACCCCTTGGGCTACCCCCTCCCCCCGTGATAGGAACGACCCTGGCTAGGTGATTCTTCCACCCCTCAGGTTACCACCCATCAATAA
>DF357909.1:110787-130409 GCA_000787875.1 Solanum virginianum | reverse complement strand
AAAGCCAGAAAATTAGGGAGAAAGTAATAGCTATGAGTGAGATGGCTAAAAATGCAGTCGAAGAAGGTGGATCTTCATGGAACAATCTCACTGCGCTCATTGATGATATCAAGAGTTTTACTTGTTAGATTAGTTGTCATGTGGTTGTTAATTGCTTATTATATGGACTAGCATGGCAAATTCGTGCTATGCACAGACATGTCCAAAAACGACTTTTAAAGAACTAAATACACCATCTTTTAATGCACTCAAAGTCCATTTTTCTCCATCTATAATGATCTTAATTTCACTTTAGTTCAAAAAAGATGTGATGGGTACACCTTTTGAATATGAAAAGCTTCAACTTTCTCTCTTAAAGTTGGTAACCAGCAAATATGTAGTATAAGATTGCAGAATTGGTTTCTAACTATGAAAACAAGTAATTAGATATAATCTCAAAACATACAAAATGTTACCCAAAAACTTGGAACATTCTTGAATAATTCATTCTTCCACTTCACTCGGCTTACCGACAACTCATTAGTTCATATAATGTTATGCAGATAGATCCACTATTCCTTCAGGGATCTATCTGCATAACTTCAAAAAATATTTTTACACAAATTGATGGTGAGAAATTAAAATAGTTTTTCTAACTAACAAAAAATAAAAGTAAGACACATGTATACTCTTATCATCTTAAATCTCACTTGTAATCAAATTATGTACGTTTTGAGCTGTTGAATTGTATCAAAATATGAAGAAAATTTGTGGAAAAAATTTACAACTTTAATAGGTGGTGACAAGCTCATTGAGGGTGTTGAGGGTGTACAGTAGCCTATACTGAGAGCCATATATATGAAACTCATATTATTACTGATGTGTTATTATTATTTGATTGCTGCTTCAAGTTACTTTATATTATGTTTTGGTTAGTGTTACATAATTTTGTATTTTTAAATGATAAGTTAATGAATGTCATCTATGTGTTATTTTTTTTATTATTATTATTATATTTTTTGTTCTTGTATTATTAACTGTTGTTGCCATTTTTATTTTTAATGCGGGGCCCACATGGGGATTTGGACAATGCATCATGAGATATAGTAACAGGCATTCAACCCATATAGTCCGACTTTCAGCAACATTTAGAAGATGCAGATGAACTCAAACAAACTTGAATAATGATTAGAAAACCCTCACTAAATCGAACTTACCTGACTAAATCGACAAACAACAGCAACAAAACTTCCAAATCTGATAATTTCTACAAGTGATTTCGTGATTACAAAGTGAAACGAAATTGAACTTTCCTCACTAAATCAAACTTAACTGACTAAATCGACAAACAATAGCAACAGAAGCAGACGACAACCTAAAGCAGACGACGACCAGAAGCAGACGACGACGCAGAAGAAATGAGTTCGACGCAGACGATGACGACAAAGACGACGACAACACAACGGCGACGGCGATTAGGGTTTCTCGACTGAAAAGGGGCAAGTGGAAGAAATGAATCTTGCCCCTGAAACCTATTTTTTTAAAATAATAATAATAATAATAATAATAATAATAATAATAGTAAATTCATCTGCCACGTGTAAATGATTTGCTTGCGTGGACTTACGTGGCATCGTAACATTGGATAAAAAATACACGTCAGCGCGATTGTACACACGCGCTATGCCTGCGTGGGGTGTGTGTTTATTTGTTCACAAATTGTCAAGTTAAAGTGTCTATTTGTGAACTGCCAAAGTTTAGGTTCCAACTTATAAGTTGGAGCCAAGTTGAAGTGTCAAATTGGATATTGTGCCTAATATTTATAGGTTAGTAGTTGGTTTAGGCCACATGGCAAGATCTGAACTGATTCATGGTTTATGATTGTAGCTTTATGGTGTGTGAAATTACAGGAGTGGGTACTCACATTTTTATATATATTACTACTTATTATAATTATAAGAGGGAAACACACGTCTCCGTCAACGTGTGTACTTTTCCATAAATATATTAAATTTTCAGGGCAAATTATTTAAAAAATTACTTTGGCTCAGTAATTTTAACCTGACATACAAGATTAAAAGTTTTGAGTTTGAACCTCAGCTCCAACATTTAATTTTTTTCCTACTATTTTCACATAGCAACGTAACTAAGTAAATCCCTTAAACTTAAGAAATTACACACTTGGCTCAATGGTTGCAGCATGTCACTAGAATAATCACCCCTTTTATATGATGAAAAATTAAATAACTCCAACTTTGAAATAATCAAGTAAAAGTAAAATATTATGATCCTCTTTAGCACAACTACAACAACTTAACGTTAAAAGAGATAAGTTAAGAAAACAAATAGAAAATAATATAAAAGCATCTTCTTGTAAATGTTGCACAATTCACTCACTTACACGATAGTACATCTTTTATTTTATACTTTTGAAATTAAATTGAGAAATATAAAATTAAATAAAAAGGGATGTAAAAAAGAAGAAGAAGAATCCGTTGATTTAGCTTTATTATTAGCTAATCCTAAAAATAATTATCCAGAAAAAGCAAAGAAGCTATCATATATCCATCAAAATTGCATTAGTAATAATTGAGAATTTTTTAATTAAAAAAATTACAAGACTAAATAAAATACACAAAGAAGGTAAAGCATAAATATAACAAAAGAGAAGCAATTGACCCCAAGTATAATAATTATAAAAAAAGAACTTGTGATGAGAAACAGAAAGAAATATTTCGGGATTTTCCTTTTCAGAGGGAAAACAAGTTACTAGCCTAAAGATTTGTCGTTGGTTCGTGAACACGTGATTTGGGTGTGGTTGGTATGAAAGGAAATGTTGTTCGTGGAAATGATTTCCTTGAAAACGTTTTTTTTTTTTTTTTTTGAAAAATACGTGAATTTTTTTATTTATTTTTTTGTGTTTGATGGGGTTGGTGGCGGGGGATCGGATGGTCAAGAGTGAGTAGACGAATTGGAGATAATAAATTTGAAAGTCACACAATTTATTTTTCTACTTTTATTAGTGAAGTCGTTTTTCTCATTTTTGAGGAGCTTCTTTTTCTAAATAAAATATTTTTCAAATAATTTGATCACTCAAACATTTTTTAAAAAAAAATTCTCAATACCAAAAACTCCTTTAATGTTTCTGGGTTTTGTTTAGAGTTGTCAAAATGGTCTGGCCTAACCCAATTCTAACGGACTAAAGAATTAAATAGGTTAGGATGGACTGACCCTTTTAACTAAAAGACTTATAAAATAACAATGCAACCCAGCAGATTGGGACGAGTTGACCCTTCAATCAAAAAATGGACAACATGAACTTCTTAGAAAGATTATGCAACATTAATAAAACAGCACCAATACATACAAATTCCACATGTCCACGAGTTACACACACTTCAGTAGAATACTTACAAAACAACAAGATAGGCAAGATACAATATTTATAGGATTCATAAAAATAACATACATTGTGTGATCTTTTAATCATAAATAAGACAACAAAAGGAAAAATGAAAAATTAGACATAAGTATCTGCTCCAATGCCTAAAAGTAAAGTGAAAACTTGCGATAACGTAACGTAATTGCTAAGCCAAAGAGAAGAGGCAAATATTATAGTAAATGGAAAAATTACATATATACACAAAGAAGTAAAAAATTTACAAAAACAAGTAGTCCATATTTTATTTATACAAAAAAAATAACTCAAAATCAGCAAAACTATTCATGACTACACAATATAGTTTGTCGAAAGTTATAGAAAGTATGCACTACTATACAATATATATTACTTATAAATGAGCTATGAACCACATATACATTATGGTACACAAATATACATTGACTATACATGCCTTTAAAATGAAAGCCATTTTTTTTGTAATCTTTTAAGTTTAGGTCTCTTGGTATAATTCGCTCTCAAATGAAAGTAAAATAAAAAACCTAATGAAGTAATAGACTAGTAAATAAATCTAATGGGCTAAGGGCCCTAAATGTAAAAGTTGTGTAATAAAATGAGTTGGACTTGATTTTATATTTTTTAAGTATTTATCAACAAATTCTTAATAAATAAAACGACACTTAAAAATATATAATAAATATTTTTAAAATTTACGGGCTACCAGTTGGCGTCTGAGGTTTGTAGATCAGGCCTATGAAGCTAGTTGGTCAAATGAGGGCGGGCCAAAAAGCCTTATTTCTAAATGGCTAAAAAAAATTAGTTTACCCCTACTTAATTCATATAATGACCCTGAAGGTCATTTTTGATATAGTGTAACGACCCTGAAGGTCATTTTTTGTATTTTCAGCCAAATTACTATTTTTGTCCTTCTTAAAAGTTGCCTTGAGTCATTATTGGCTAATGGTAAAAGTCAAATTTCGAAAGTATGGTGATAAGCTTAAGTTTTGCAAATGAAAGAGTTTTTAAAGGCTTAAGTTGGAAAATTTGAGTTTTCTGGACGTTTTCAGTTTCAATTGTTGGATCATGATTTTGTCGATTCCATCAGCTCCAGAAAGTCGAATTGATCTAGGGAAACTTGCAGAACTTAATTTGGAGTTAAAATGGAGATTTTTTGTCAGAAGTTACATTTTTAGTCGTTATTGGAGCTAAAGTTTGACTTTAATCAACATTTGGGGTTCAGAAGCTTGGATTAAAATTCTAAAAATTTCAATAGTTTCGTATGGTCAAACTAACGCTAGAAATGACTTAGTTGTAATTTTTAGAGCTTCTGAGAATATTTTGAGTTTTTGAGTCCGAAACTAATTTTAACAAGCTTTCTCAGGTTTCGGGTGAAGGAGGCCTCAATTTAAAATTCTGATATTTTCATTGGATCCGGAATGTCAATTTTGGTTTAAGAGGATCTTTCGTTTAGTTCCCGGGGTTGTCGTGTGTTTTTGGACCTATCGGTAGATTTCGATATTGGGAAATGAGACTCATATTGGTATAAAACAATCTCCGTTGGAAATTTTAACTATACCATTGAGTTCGGAATACTGTTTCCAATAAGATTTTATATATGGATTGTATTTTTTCAACTTTGAATGAGGTCGGAGCATCGAATTTAAGTTCGAGAGACTGCTGAAAATGCTGAAATGGGCGGTGACATGGCCCAATAAAACTCTACCATGTGGCAGACCCCAACCAAACCCTAAAAACTGCATATTTATGCATAAGTTTGCAAAATTTTGCCCCAAACTTCAACCAACAAGTTCTCTCTCAAGTTTGATCGAATTTGAGCGATTCAAAAGACTAAGTTATACAATTTTTTGAGAAGAACAACATGGGAGCTTCAGAAACTGGTTTTGGTGCATCGTTTGAGGTAAAATTTATGATCTTGCTACTGCATTTTTTAATATATTTCGAAAACTTTAACATGCGATTTCTTCCTCAAATTACCTCCGTTTTTAAATAATTTTTGCCGTTGAATTCCTTATGGCTTGGGAAACATTTTTATGCATAAATTTTCAGATTCCAATGGTATTTTTTGGCGATAAAATTTTGAACCGTTTTACCCTTTTCACCCGAATTAGTTGATTTTTGTGTCGTTAGATTTATTATATAATTATGATGCTATATTTGAAAAAATTTTGGTGAATTGGAGTGTCATAGAAAGGGAAAAGCTTCGGAGGTGACGTGATTCGGTTTGTTATTGATATCGAAGTGATACTTATTTTTAGATGTGAATGTTGTTAGGGTTATGATGGTATTGAGATTGAGGATATTGCAATATTTGTGGTATTTGAATTGAAAAGTGTGGTTAAGTGATGAAAATTCTGTTTTGACATATATTGTTGAGTTTGTATCGAAACTATGTTGTTATGAATTGTATTAATCTATGTCATCTCCTCATTATTGTGTAAACATGCCCATTTGCATTGACTTTGTGCATTTGTTATGTGTTTGCTGGATGATCCAAGAAAAGAAATGAAAAGCCGAAGGGAAATGGTTTCGGCTAGTGAAAAAAAATAAAAAAGATGTACTATTTCGAGGGACATATCGCACGTCGCGATGGATACTATATTTCGAGGGACATGTCGCACGCCATGACAGATACTATATTTCGAGGGTCGTGTCGTACGCCGCGACGAATACTATATTTCGAGGGTCGTGTCGCACGCCGCGACGAATACTATGATTCGAGGGTCGTGTCGTACGCCACTACAAATGCATGGACTAAGAGTCCCCCATGGGTCCTAGACTGCGAGGCAGCGGGTGTGTATCACTAGGACAGACATACATCATTATTATGTGACATTGCATAGCATCATTTGCATCTAACGACATTCATTTCATCCTATAATGCTTTGACTTGTTATGTGTATATATAATCAAATGATTAGTAATGACCCCTGCTTACAGAGAAATTTATTAAGTCACTAATGTATCTTTGGTATTGAGGTTACTAATTACTATGAAGTATTGTTGACATCTCGTTGAAGTCATAGTTAGTTATTGTTGAAGTCAAAACTTCAAATTTTGAAAATTGAATTTTTGCAAATAAGGTCCGTTTCGAATGAGTATCATTGCCAAATAATAATTATTATATATTGAGGAGCCTAAATATGAAATTTTGGGTAATTTAATATGGCGTTTGAGATGTTTTTGGATGAATCTGATGCTTGAATTCAAGGAAGAAGGTAAAATTCCTTTTTTGTATAATAACGTATAATATTGTATATGGGTGTATAAAACCGTCTTATAATTTTGTATAATATTGTATATTAAGTGTATAATATTGTATATCAAGTTTTTAAATACTTTATAAAAATAAAATAAAATTTTATACATTATTATATACCAGATGTATAATATTATCACTCAAACATTTTTTTTCTCAATACCAAACACACCTTTAATATTTCTGGGTTTTGTTTAGAGTTGTCAAAATGGTCTGGCCATAATCCAATTCTAACGGACTAAAAGTTAAACGGGTTAGGACAGACTGACCCTTTTAACTAAAAGACATATAAAATAACAATGCAATCCAGCCCTAGAAAGCCAGCGGTTGGGACGAGTTGACCCTTCAATCAAAAGATGGACAATATGAACTTCTTAGAAAGATTATGCAATATTGATAAAACAACACCAATACATACAAATTCCACATGTCCACGAGTTACACACACTTCAGTAGAATACTTACAAAACAATAAATAGGCAAGATACGATATTCATAGGATTCATAAAAGTAACATACATTGTTTGATCTTTTAATCATAAACAAGACACAAAAGAAAAAATGAAAAATTAGGCATAAGTATCTGCTCTAATGCCTAAAAGTAAAGTAAAAACCTGCGATAAGGTAACGTAATTGCTAAGCCAAAGAGAAGAGGCAAATGTTATATTAAATGGGTAAATTACATATATACACAAAGAAGTAAAAACTTTACAAAGCAAGTAGTCCATATTTTATTTATATAAAAAAAAAAATCCTAAATCAGCAAAACTATTCATGACTACACAATATAGTTTGTCGAAAGCTATAGAAAGTATACAATATTATACAATGTATATTACTTATTATATAATGTTAAATATTAATAATTCAGACGATAAATATCTAGCATAATTTAATGATGTTGAGCAAGCCTATCTGGTTAATTTAGTGCAAGTACTAAGATCATTTGATAATTGTATTAAATTATACCGTATATTGATAATGTAATATTCCTTTCGTTTATTTTTATTTGTCACTGTTTCACTTATTAAAGCCAAATTACATAAACTTTGACCAACATTTTAAGATGTATGTTTTCATCTTATTAACATGTGAAAGATTGCGACTTATAACATTTTTTGTATAGTTTTCAACCATGAAAATTTTAGATTTTAAATAAATATTAAATTTAGTTATTTCATTTGGTTTTGAAGTTTATTTAAGTTGATCTCAAAAAGTGAAATAATGATAAGTAAAAGTAAACAAAAAAAGTAAATAATTAATATTAGTTATATAAAAATCAATTACTCTCTTCATTCCTTTATAATTGTCATATTGTGGTTTTCTAAAGTCAATCTGATTAATTTTCAAAATTAAATTAGGTCAAAATAATTTAATATTTTCAAATAAAAATTTAGATATTCAAAAATTATAAAAAAAATTATTATTCATTATAATTTTTTTAATATTAATATAATAAAAAAATATATATTAAAATTTTATAAAGCTGATATAATTTAAGTTTAGAAATGAAAAGTGTTACAAGTAAAAGGAGACAACTTACTAATTTCCAAACTCAAGCTAAAGCAAACATGTTTGGAATGATACCTTTTAGTTTCTGGATTCACTCCTTTCATCCATCTTTACTTATTTATTATTTTTTCTGTTTCAAAATAATTAAAATTTATGAAGTAATATACACATATTAAGAAAAATATTCAAAGACAAAATTTATACCATATTTTTTACTATTGTCCTTTGTAAAATCATAAATACGTAGTGTAATTTATATCCTAAAAAATATCAAAGTTCAATAAATGAAAGGGCAAATATGAAAAAAAAAAATTAAAACATTTACCTTGAACTTTGAACAATTCAAATATTTTGAACCTTGAAAAAAGCCTAAAAAATGAAGTAATATGAGACGGAGGGAGTATATTATTTTGGGATGTCTTATAATACTTGTCCAATATATAAAATTAAGAGATAATTTTACCTTTAGTTTTTACCCTTATCATTAACTATAGATATTTTTCTATTATATTTTTTAAGATATTGTATTTATTATATTCAGAAGGTGATTTTGATAAATTATCTCTATCATTTATTACTTTAATTTTTGTGCTAAGTCAATAAAATATAAATAAAACGGACGAAGGGAGTAATTTAGTGTTGGGAAAATGAGGGCGAAGATTGGTAGGTAGGAAGTCCACCTAACACATGAGCGTCCCTAGGGTCAATTTAAAAGCTTATATATTGGTTACGCCTTGCGCATTTCAGTTCGGAAACGGCAATTTCGCTTTCTACTTGTAGCTAGTGAAAGTAGCCATGGATAACGGCAAGCAACTGCATATCCTCTTCCTTCCTTACTTTGCCACTGGTCATATCATCCCATTAGTTAACGCTGCCAGGCTATTCGCCTTCCACGGCGGCGTCAAAGTCACCATCCTCACTACCCACCACAACGCCTCCCTATTCCGATCTACTATTGACAAAGACGTTGAAGACGGCCATTCGGCAATCTCCATCCATGCTCTTAGGTTCCCCTTCACTGACGTTGGCTTGCCTGAAGGGATCGAGAACTTCAGCACCGCCTCTTCACCCGAATTCGCGGGCAAAGTATTTTACGCCACTTATTATCTTCTCCAGAAACCAATGGAAGATAAAATTCGTGAAATCCATCCTGATTGTATTTTCTCTGATATGTACTTCCCATGGACCGTCGATATTGCCTTGGAGCTCAAAATCCCCAGGCTATTGTTCAACCAGTCCAGCTACATGTATAATTCCATTCTGTACAATCTGAGGCTTTACAAACCTCATAAATCCAAAACCATTACTAGTACTGGCAAATTCTCAGTTCCTGGTTTACCAGATAAGATCGAGTTCAAGCTACCGCAACTTACAGATGATCTGATAAAGCCTGACGATGAGAAGAATGCTTTTGACGAATTGCTCGATCAAACCAGAGAATCCGAGGATCGAAGCTACGGCATCGTTCACGACACCTTTTATGAGCTAGAACCTGCCTACGCTGACTACTATCAGAAGGTGAAGAAAACTAAATGTTGGCAAATTGGTCCCATCTCCCATTTTTCTTCCAAATTATTCCGTAGAAAAGAGCTGATTAATGCTGCCGATGAAAGTAACTCACGTGCCATTGTAGAGTGGTTGAATGCGCAGAAGCATAAATCGGTCCTCTACATCTCTTTTGGGAGCGTAGTTAAATTCCCAGAAGCCCAACTCACTGAAATTGCAAAAGCTCTAGAAGCTTCGAGCGTCCCTTTCATTTGGGTAGTGAAGAAGGACCAATCAGCAGAAACCGCGTGGTTGCGGGAGGAGGAAAAATTGAAGAAAAAGGGTCTGATTATTAGAGGATGGGCACCGCAACTAACCATCTTGGACCATTCAGCCGTGGGAGGATTCATGACACACTGCGGTTGGAATTCCATACTGGAAGCCGTCATCGCCGGCGTCCCACTGGTGACGTGGCCGGTGTTCGCGGAGCAATTCTACAATGAAAAGCTAGTGGAAGTAATGGGGTTAGGAGTGAAAGTGGGGGCAGAAGTACATAACTCGGATGGAGGTGTAGAGATCTCGAGCCCTGTGATAGAGAACGAAAAGATCAAAGAAGCAATACAGAAATTAATGGATGACTCAAAGGAAAGCCAGAAAATTAGGGAGAAAGTAATAGCTATGAGTGAGATGGCTAAAATTGCAGTCGAAGAAGGTGGATCTTCATGGAACAATCTCACTGCGCTCATTGATGACATCAAGAATTTTACTTCTTCCTCATTGACGACCAACAATTAACAGTTGAAGGACGAGTTATGATAAAAGTAATTATGTTTGTATTAATTATTATGTTAGATTAGTTGTCATGAGGTTGTTAATTGCTTATTATATCGACTAGCATGGCAAGTTCGTGCTATGCACAGGCCTGACATGTCCAATATGAGCTAGTCTTATTTCGTAAATGAATAAGTGGGAACCAATATAATCAAACAATAATAAAGATATTTACACAACATTACTTTCATTATAATTATACAAACACGACCTTTAAAGAACTAAATACACCATCTTTTAATGCACTTAAAGTCCATTTTTCTCCATCTATATTGATCTTAATTTCACTTGAATTCAAAATAGATGTGATGGGTACACCTTTTGAATATGAAAAGCTTCAACTTTCTCTCTTAAAGTTGGTAACCTGCAAATATGTAGTATAAGATTGCAGAATTGGTTTCTAACTATGAAAATACGTAATTAGATATAATCTCACTTCCAACTCACATTGAGAACATACAAAATGTTACCCAAAAACTTGGAACATTCTTGAATAATTCATTCTTCCACTTCACTCGGCTTACCAACAACTCATTAGTTCGTCTAATGTTATGCAAATAGATCCACTATTCCTTCGCGGATCTATCTGCATAACTTCAAAGAATATTTTTACACGAATTGATTGTGAGAAATTAAAATAGTTTTTTTAACTAACAAAAGATAAAAGTAAGACACATGTATACTATCATCTTGAATCTCACATGTAAGCAAATTATGCATGTTTTGACCTGTTGAATTGTAAATACGAAGAAAATTTGTGGAAAAAATTTACAACTTTAATAGGTGGTGACAAGGAATCATCAAACACATTGAGGGTGTTGAGGGTGTACAGTACCCTGTACTGAGAGCTATATATATGAAACTCATATTACACAAAGTAAATAGTTAAGGCGATAACTTTCATTTTAGTCAATATTATATTGTTTCTTTTGAAAGCACCAAAGCACATTAGAATTATATCCAAAAAAAAGTCTCCCAACGGTCCGCTTCTCTTAAAACAAGAGAAAGCTGTTTGTTATTGTGTAATTATTTTTAACTTGTCAGATTAATGCTATGCATCTTTTTAGGTTTAATTGATTTATTTATTCATTTTTACTGATGTGTTACTATTATTTGATTGCTGCTTCAAGTTACTTTACATTATGTTTTGGTTAGTGTGACATAATTTTGTATTTTTAGATGATAAGTTAATGAATGTCATCTATGTGTTATTTTATTATTATTATTATTATTATTATTATTATTATTATTATCACGTCTCCGTCAACGTGTGTGCTTTTCCATAAATATATTAAATTTTTAGGGCAAATTGCTTAAGAAATCACTTTGGCCCAGTAATTTTAGCTTGACATACAAGGCTGAAAGTTCTAAGTTTGAACCTCAGCTCCAACATTTAATTTTTTTCTTCACATAGCAACATAACTAAGTAAATCCCTTAAACTTAACAAACTACGCACTCGACTCAATGATTGCAGCATGTCATTACATGATGGATGTCCCCGTCTACAACTTCATTTCCTCCTTATTACATGTGGTCAAGACATGTCCACAACTACAACAACTTAACGTTAAAAGAGATAAGTTAAAAAACAAACAAAAAATAATATAAGAGCATCTTCTTGTAAAGGTTGCACAATTCACTCACTTACACTATAGTACATCTTTTATTTTATACTTTTGAAATTAAATTGAGAAACATAAAATTAAATAAAAAGAGATGTAAAAAAGAAGAAGAAGAATCCGTTGATTTAGCCTTATTATTAGCTAATCCTAAAAATAATTATCCAGAAAAAGCAAAGAAGCTATCATATATCCATCAAAATTGCATTAGTAATAATTGAGAATTTTTTAATTAAAAAAAATTACAAGACTAAATAAAATACACAAAGAAGGTAAAGCATAAATATAACAAAGCAATTGACCCAAAGTATAATAATTATAATAAAAGAACTTGTGATGAGAAACAAAAAGAAGTATTTCATGATTTTCCTTTTCAGAAGGAAAACAAGTTACTAGCCTAAAGATTTTGTCGTTGGTTCGTGAACACGTGATTTGGGTGTGGTTGGTATGGAAGAAAATGTTGTTCGTGGGAATGATTTCCTTGAAAATGTTTTTTTTTTTTTGAAAAATACGTGAATTATTTATTTATTTAATGTGTTTGATGGGGTTGGGGACGGGGAACAGGATGGTCAAGAATGAGTAGACGAGTTGGAGATAACAAACTTGAAAGTCACTTATGCAATTTATTTTTCTTACTTTTATTAGTGAGGTCGTTTTTC
Organism: Solanum virginianum; assembly: GCA_000787875.1. Taxonomy (NCBI): domain Eukaryota; kingdom Viridiplantae; phylum Streptophyta; class Magnoliopsida; order Solanales; family Solanaceae; genus Solanum; species Solanum virginianum. The sequence goes on along the minus strand of DF357909.1, from coordinate 117,646 downwards.
TCATTTTTGAGGAGCTTCTTTTTCTAAATAAAATATTTTTCAAATAATTTGATCATTCAAACATTTTTTTAAAAAAAATTCTCAATACTAAACACACCTTTAATATTTCTGGGTTTTGTTTAGAGTTGTCAAAATAGTCTGGCCTAATCCAATTCTAACGGACTAACGAGTTAAATGGATTAGGACAGACTGACCCTTTTAACTAAAAGACTTATAAAATAACAATGCAACCCAGCCCTAGCAAGCCAAAGGTTGGGACGAGTTGACCCTTCAATCAAAAGATGGACAATATGAACTTCTTAGAAAGATTATGCAACATTGATAAAACAATACCAATACATACAAATTCCACATGTCCACGAGTTACACACACTTCAGTAGAATACTTACAAAACAACAAAATAGGCAAGATACAATATTCATAGGATTCATAAAAGTAACATACATTGTGTGATCTTTTAATCATAAACAAGACAACAAAAGGAAAAATGAAAAATTAGGCATACGTATCTGCTCCAATGCCTAAAAGTAAAGTGAAAACCTGCGATAACGTAACATAATTGCTAAGCCAAAGAGAAGAGGCAAATGTTATATTAAATGGGAAAATTACATATATACACAAAGAAGTAAAAAATTTACAAAACAAATAGTCCATATTTTATTTATATAAAAAAATAACCCAAAATCAGCAAAACTATTCATGATTACACAATATAGTTTGTCGAAAGTTATAGAAAATATACACTACTATACAATGTATATTACTTATAAATGAGCTATGCACCACATATACATTATATGGTACACAAATATACACTGGCTATACATACCTATACAATGAGAGCTTTTTTCTTCTTTTTTTTTTTTGTAATTTTTTAAGTTTAGATCTCTTGGTATAATTCGCTCTCAAATGAAAGTAAAACAGAAAACCTAATGAAGTAATAGACTAGTAAGTAAATCTAATGGGCTAAGGGCCCTAAATGTAAAAGTTGTGCAAATAAAATGAGTTGGACTTGATTATATATTTTTTAAGTATTTATCGACAAATTCTTAATAAATAAAACGCCACTTAAAAATATATAATAAATATTTGTAAAATTTACGGACTACCAGTTGGCGTCTGAGGTTTGCAGATCGGGCCTATGAAGCTAGCTGGTTAAATGAGGGCGGACCAAAAAGCCTTATTTCTAAATGGCTAAAAAAATTTAGCTTAACCCTACTTAATTCAAGAGTTGTGTTGGGCTGACCCCACTGGCAAAACTCATTTTGATAGTTCTAGTTCAGTTAGGCCTTCTGTAATACACTCCCACAACGCTCATTTATTCCGCATTTATTAAAGGATCCACTAGAACATACCTTTAGTGGTCATTTGGTAGAATGAATTAGAAGAAATAATTCCTATATTATGTATGGTATTATTTAATATCATATGATGTATAATTAATACCTTCTATTTGTTGATATTACTAAATGTTATGATAAAAATATTATACACCCAATATACAAGATTATACAAAATTTTAAGATCCATTTATACAAAACGTTCATTTTATTCCTTTATAAAAACATTTTAAAATTTGATATAAAATATTATACACCCAATATACAAGATTATATGAAATTTTAAGAGGTTTTTATACACTCATATACAATAATCTATAATTTTATATACACTATTTACAAATTGAAATTTAGTCAAATTTCACCGACGGATTTTTGTTAAGAACGACAAGATGGAATCATCTGAAAATTTATGGAGACGTAATTCTAGTAATGACCTATTATTCTCAATAAGTGAGACATCATGAATTACAACAACAGTGAGTGAGAAATATTTTGAAAATTTATTGGCAGTTTGCTCTTGGAATTTTACTTCTATGATTGCATCTGTATTGCAATTCTCCAGAGTTATGGATAGAATTTTGAGATAATTTTTGTTGCATTGAATTCGTGTCATCAAGATCGATTATTTGGCTATGAATTTGATTCTTCTTGGGGGTTGGGAGGGTTTGTGGCCTCATGACATTCTTTAAGGCCTTTAAGCTCCTCCTTTGTAACTAATTCAAGTAAACATTGATTAAATTATGTCAACTAATTTGTAAATTATATTAGGTATAATTATCTGAAATTAAATTTTGAATCTGCTTTTAATAATATTGACAAAATACGTTACATAAAGTATACTAGAATAATTTGTGTCGTCATCGAAATTTTGTAGGACTCTTCAAAATTAGTCATATTTCAGCTAGGATTTCTTGGAGGCTACTCTACCATAAACCAAATTTGTACCTATATAAAGAGTGTTATATTTCCTTGAAAAGACTTCTCAAATATCCCATAAATCCGGTATATTTATCAAGAGATCAAAATATGGCTCAAAAAGGTCAAAATCATCTTACGTTCGAGGAAAACCGCCACTAACGACCCTTGAATCATGAAGAAATACGTCACTAACTGCCCTCGAATCAGGGAGAAATCTCAGGAAAGAAGAATCATGAGAGAAACAGATTTGTATTCACATGCTTGTGAATAAAATTATATTTCTTCATATTTTATGTGTGATTGTAATGTATTTTTCATCATATTAAAATTTTTGCAAACAACATTGTAGACATCGAAATTTTATAAGACTTTACAAGATGAGTCTTATTTCAGTCAGGGTTTCTTCAAGGTCACTTAATCCTAAACCCTAACTCATGCCTATATAAAGGGTAGTATATTCCCTTGAAAAGGCATCTCAAATATCCATATATCATCTTACATTAGGGAAATACGCCACTAACGTCCCTCGAATTGTGGAGAAATATCATGAGAGAAGAATCAAGGGAGTAGCAGATTTGTACTTACATGCTTATCAATAAAATCTGTTTCTTCATATTTTATTTGTGATTTCAATTTATATTCTATCACATTAAAGTTTGTTGTAAACAAAGTGGCACGCCTAGTGGGACCAAATCTGTCCTTCATCTCCTCCCATAAATCAAATCTGCAAATATGAAGCCAACAACGATGGGAAAATGAGTACTTCAAGCCCTATCTTTGAGTTTCATCAAGTCTACACTCCGACAAGCCTTGAAGCAAGGGGCATTTGTAGACATCGAAATTATGAGTCTTATTTCAGTCAGGGTTTCTTAGACGCTACTCAGTCCTAAACCCTTATTCACGCATATATAAAAGGCACTATATTCCTTTGAAAAAGCATCTCAAATATCCCATAGAATCAAAATATATCATCCTACATTCGCGAAATACGCCACTAACGACCCTCGAATCATGGAGAATCAAGGAAGTAACAGATTTGTACCCACATGCTTATCAATAAAATTTGTTTCTTCATATTTTATTTAGGATTTCAATTTATATTCTATCACATTACAAGCATGTTATAACGAGAATAACTTAGTGAATTTAACTGAAATAAACCATCATTTAAATGTTTAAGTGAAATTTATGGATTAAAAAACTAATAATATATTAATTATTTTTCTTTTAGTCCAAATAACCAAAGAAAAACCTCTTGGCATAGCCTTGACTTAGTTAACCCAAATAGACATTGTGGGATGACTTTTCAAGAAGTGGGATAAGAATATCCAACTGAAAATTGGGATCTAAGAATAAAAACAAAGAAAGTAGGGCCAAAAAAGTACAAAGAAAAAGTAGGGGTGGTCCCTTTGAAATTCAATAATGTGTTTCTTTTGCAGCTAAGTATGAAAAAGTTACATTGCCCATGCCTTGGGGTCTAGTCTTTCTTTTAGGTATTCGGCATCGAAAATATTGAAATTCAATCAATTTGAATTTGTATCGAATAAAACATATTAAAGGGGATCAATTGCTCTTTTTTAAGTAGTATTATTTTATTTTATCATATATTGTTTTTTAAAATAATTACTTCAAAGTATAATAGATTCATTTACATTATCAAAATGGGCTAGAATTTCTAAAATTTAAATATTATTCTATCAATAACTCTCTTTTCGTGCTCTTTCCTATGCATCCAAAACACACATTCTCCCTCCCTCGCACATTCTATTCTATGTCCATCTTTAAAAATTTCAAGTGTAATTTTATTACCATAGAAATTTGATTATAGCTAAGTCATTGATGGTTTTTCCAATGAAGATGACCATTGCAATGGTTAGAGTGAAATAAATAGTCACATATGTGTATATATAATCAAATGATTAGTAATGACCCCTGCTTACAGAGAAATTTATTAAGTCACTAATGTATCTTTGTTATTGAGGTTACTAATTACTATGAAGTATTGTTGACATCTCGTTGAAGTCATAGTTAATTACTATTGAAGTCAAAACTTCAAATTTTGAAAATTGATTTTTTGCAAATAAGCTAGTTAATTACTATTGAAGTCAAAACTTCAAATTTTGAAAATTGAATTTTTGCAAATAAGGTCCGTTTCGAATGAGTATCATTGCCAAATAATAATTATTATATATTGAGGAGCCTAAATATGAAATTTTGGGTAATTTAATATGGCGTTTGAGATGTTTTTGGATGAATCTGATGCTTGAATTCAAGGAAGAAGGTAAAATCCCTTTTTTTGTATAATAACGTATAATATTGTATATGGGTGTATAAAACCCTCTTATAATTTTGTATAATATTGTATATCAAGTTTTTAAATACTTTATAAAAATAAAATAAAATTTTATACATTATTATATACCAGATGTATAATATTATACACCAACTGGGGCTAAAGATATGTAATGTCAGTCTTGAGCACTATTTTTACAATGCAAATTATGTAATTGTATCTTTTTGAAATTTTCCTTAAATCTTTTGTATTCTTAAGTTGTAATCTGGTGTTTGCCTCTGTTATAACGGAAAAGGGTTATGGTTGTCTTTATACTTTGCCTATATTGTTATAACATAAAAGGATTATATTTACTTGTACTCTTAACAAAAAGATTATATATACTCCTCATCATACTTTTTAAATATATATTTTTTCTTATCATCTAACTTTGAATATACATGTGGCTTTGGACAATTAACTCTCATATTCCTATCCTTATTATCTTACGTGGCACCTATGTAGATACACTTTTCACCATAATTAAATATTTTTATAAATATAATTGTTCTATTCGATTCAAGTAATTCAATAAACCCATTTCCTTTGAGGAGATTAAGCCCAAGTTCATGGACACTTGTTCAATGGTCTACATGCCTTTAGAGTTCTGCAAAATTTGGTTTAGCACTTGAATGTTGGGTGACATTAACAGAACAAGAGAACTCGAGATTATTCATCTTTGTTTTTGAGATTATCAGGTCAGATATAAATATTGAGTTGGATAGAAAAAAATATAGGGATAATTACACTCACAAGCTACTGACAAAAACTATTTATACAAAAAATAGCTTACTTTTTTTTAATTATGAAAAGTAGCCATTGGGCTTACCTTTGGCTATTTGTTACAATTTTAGGCATTCAGCCCTCGTTGTATAGGTATGTATCGTTAGTGTATATTTAGTGTATAGCTCATGTATAAGTAATATACATTGTATAGTAGCATATACTTTCTATAACTTTGACAAATTATATTGTATAGTCATGTAGGTTTCGCTGATTTAGGACTATTTTCTACGTAAATAAAATATTACCTTTTTGTATACTTTTTTACTTTTATATATATATATATATGTGTGTGTGTGTGTGTGTGTGTGTAATTTTTCCAAAAATATATTAAAAAAATTTTTAATTGTGATAAAAATATATTTACCTAGGCTCATTCTCTCCGTCTCAAATTAATTGAATTTTTGAAACTTTTTTCATTCAAAATAGTTGAATTGTTCAAAGTTTAAAAAGAATGTTTGAATTTTTTTTAATATTTGTCCTTTTATTTATTAAAATTTATTTTTTAAGAGATAAATTATACTACATATTTATAATTTCATAAAGGATAATATTGAAAAGTATGATTTAAATTTTGTTGGGAGTAATAAGAACAAAGGACATGGAAATTAACAAACTTATTTACCTTCACTTTTAGTCTGATTTGTAGTCTGTATTTTTCTAATTCCAAGAATCAATTTCATAGGCTCTTTGAATTATTCATCATTATAAGATACCTTGGTATATCATAACTAGATCTTTATGCACAATTTTTGTTAGGGTAAAAAATTTATTATTTTTTCTGTCTCATTTTATGCAGCACTCTTTTCTTTTTGATTCATTTCAAAAAAAATATTATTTTACTCTAACTGAAAATACTTTTGCTTTAAAATTTCTCTTTTACCCTTAATGAAATGAATCTCAACCACACAAATTTCTCAGAGTGATTTTAGATCATAAGTTTCAAAAGTCTTATTTTTTTCTTAAACATTGTGCCAAATTAAAAGGTGTCATATAAAATGTGACGAAGGAAATATATTTTTTTGGAAATGATTAAGTTCTTGAATAATGCATGTTATTTTAAAAATGAAGATATATGTATAACTTAATCGCATACTATATTTAACTTCAAAAACTAATACTTATTATATTGAAATACATCAATATAACATATGGTTGGAAGTAAACGACAAATTCAAACTGAAGCATGAACACCATAAATTAATGAATTCGGACCATCACTGCAAAAAGGTTCATTGGCCATACCCCATTGTCGTTAATCTTTAGACTTGATGGACTTCACACATTACTGTAGAGTAAGTACTGTCCTTTTCTCCATAAACTTGAAATTGTCGCTATGTTTCTAAATGCATGTAGATAACAAAGCAAGTCTATTGTTAGGATCTTCTATTTTGCTCCACAACACTTTTATGACTATTTTGCCCTTTTCAAAAAAAAAATTATCTCCGATGTTATTCGTCTTTGTCTTGTGTTTGACTGATC
>DF357909.1:92848-106132 GCA_000787875.1 Solanum virginianum | reverse complement strand
ATCGATTGTGTGCAGTCACTTATCAACTGTTGTACAACAAATGGCCCTACTACAAAACCACATTAGAGGAAATTCAATAACAAAACTTGAAGTTACTCGTGGTTAGTTACATGGGTCGTGTCAGAGTTGACAGGCAAAGTCCATAGCACTCAAGAACAGGCTGCGTTACTCGTAAGCATATCAAAGGCAGTAATCATTTATTTTATTTTACTACAACTAACAAAGTAAAAAAAAAAAGGTTTGGGGGGAGGGGGGAGGGATTGAGAACAGATGGAAAATGGAAAGTGGAGAAGGACAAGCACACTGGAATGACAGCACAAATTGGACCACCACCTACAAAAGTATCACAATTCCTATTATGCTTTGCTCCTCTATTTCACCGGGTACTTTCACCTTCCATCAACACAATTATCAAATAACGTTGTCCATAAAAACTTAGACGGATAGGAAGAAATCACCAGGCACTTATTTTTGGTTTGTGCTGGGACACCAAAATAAACCCGGCTTGAATTACGTGGCCCAAGCTGAGTTGTCCAATGCCCCAGAAGAAAGGAATACCTGGCTAAAACTCATCTCATCACTCACATGCATGCAGTGAGTTGCACTAAATGTATGAGAGAGAAAGATTAACTAAGATAGAGAAGAGACAGGGGGCCCAAAGTTTCCTGACAAAACTGATCTTGATATACCAGCAAGAGAAATAGAACTTCACCATAATCTAACCAAAACCAAAAAAGAAAATGAAAGCTACACTGTATCTTACAAGAAAAAAAAGTATGCAAGGGAACATGGTAAAAAGTCTCACTTTTAACACCACCATTTCTTCTTACTCTTTGAAGCATCTATCCCCCGCATCCTCCTATCAGCCCACCCCACCCCGCCCCCACTCTCTCTGTCTTTACATCTGCATATGTAAAGGTCTGTGTATGCCTCACTCCATAATACTTGACTAAGCTCCTCTATGTTTCAAATGCTCAGCGGATGAACCAGTAACAAATCATGTACGAAGTTTAAGTAGCATATGTTAATAGATGAATATGCAAAGTTCTTCATTATAGGTTTCACCATCTGTTCTCCTTTTTCCTAGTCCTATTTCACACTTTGTATTCACATCCATCTTTCATCACAGAAATTTCAGGCCTTTCAGTTGCTAGCTCAATCATGTATAATTTTCCGTATTTTTTTCAGGAGACAGTATAAATGGAAGCTGCTGCTCTGTTCGAAGTTTTTGAAGCAGTAGGTTTTTGAGATTTTGGGAGAGACTACCTCAGTTAACTTCACAATGCCAGTTCCGCTTGCTCCATATCCTACACCACCAACACCATTTGCACCACCTGCTAACGGTACAACATCTCTCCTTCACTATTTTCTTCCTGCTAATAATACATAGAAAGAAACGAAAAAGGATGGTCATGCATAAGAAAGAACTAGAGATGGATTGTCACGGTAGGAAGATCAAGAGTTCATATCTTAAATCTCCAGTACTCAAATCCACATCAAAGTGCAATTTAGCATTTGTAGCTCAAGTGTGAAAAATAGATCAAACAGTATTTATCAAATAGACCAAATCAATTAAGACAAGATCAGGGACACCAATACTTTATTTATAGAAATGACTAGTAACTTGTTAATTGATTAATAAATCTGAATTCAACTTCAGCTTTCCGGTGAAACAGCCTCACATTCTGGAGAATCAAGCCACTTTTGAAAAAAGTGTTAATAACCACCGATACCATAATTACCTTGTTTTACCATATATCTTATAAAGAAACATGGTGGCTAGCAGGTACACAGAGTCAGCTTGTGTGTTCTGGATGCAGAAATCTTTTACTCTATCCAGTTGGAGCAACATCTGTTTGCTGTGCAGTTTGCAATGCAGTCACAGCAGTACCACCTCCTGGTATGCACGTTATTAGACAGCCTCTACATTTTTTGGAACATTTTTGTTTTGAGAATGATAAAACAGTATTATCAATATAAGATGCCTACACAAGCTGTGTGTTCGCCCAAACCAACAGTGATTACAATTGGAAGACCTAAAACCTTTCTGTGTAATAGAGAACATCAAAAAATGATTCTACTTCTAAACCTTCTGGTTTACACCAAAATATTAAAGAACTAAATAATTAATCTTTAACTTCTGTAAGGGGTTTCCGTCGTCTTCAAAGCATCTCTGATTTCTTTCCTTCCATAATGTCCACCAAATACATGCTGGGACAATCCTCCATCTCTCCTTCTGACCGGATAACCTTCCTTCCCTGTTCCAGCTAACTAGAACATCAGTTAATCCTTGTGGCATCACATGCCCCTTAGATTAATGAAAATTTTCCAAAGTTGATCAGCCCATTTACAGTGTAAATAGAAATGATTGATTGTCTCAGCTTGCTCACCACATAAGTGACATCTGAAACATAATTGGAAACCCCTCCTGGCTAAGTTGTCCTGAGTAAGGACCGCCCTTTTAGCTAGAAGCCGTACAAAACATGCAACTTTGTTAGGAATCTAGACTCTCCATATCAGATTCCATCGCCAGCATTCTACCAAATTGTTTGATCTGTTGAGCTCTCTGTAAGCTGACTTGACAGTATTTTAACTGTTTTTTTGAGCTCCTAAAGTTGTATTAGGATGAAGCAACAACCCGTTTACATGTTACGGACTTTAAACAGGCACTGAGATGGCTCAGTTGGTTTGTGGAGGCTGCCACACATTACTAATGTACATTCGTGGAGCAACAAGCGTGCAATGTTCGTGCTGTCACACAGTCAATTTAGCTATGGAAGGTAAAGTGACTCTACAACTTTTTGAAATGTATGGAGATATTTCACATAATTCATTAGTTACATGTCCATGCTAATAAAAGTAAGAATAAAATGGTATTGTCACAGCAAATCAGGTAGCACATGTGAATTGTGGAAATTGCCGCATGCTGCTGATGTACCAATATGGGGCACGATCAGTGAAATGTGCAGTGTGCAATTTTGTGACCTCGGTTGGGGTAAGTTAAAATCCTCCTTAGTATAAAGCCTTCAATATTTCATGTTGCACTCAATGATGAACTAGTATTCCGCCACTATCAAAATTCTGCAGTTTAACTCCTAAATTACCAGGATTTAATCCTAAATTAACAGGAATAGTCTCATTGTTCATCTTGGAAACATAGCACAGAAGATAATGAATTGTAACATTGAAGGAGGAAAATAGTAGTGCAAATTTCTAATCAAGTCTTATATAACTTCCCTTTTCAAAATAGAACACCAACTAGGACCTGCATATGGCGTGTAGGCTTAGAAAAACAACCAAAGGAATGAAAATGTAACCTGTTAAGCTTTGATTCCCAAGAGCAGGACCTGACGATCAAACAAATTACTCTAAGACAGCATGCCCTGTATTTTCTTTATGCAAGAATCATATAGCAAAGGTTTACTACTGAGAATAAGCACCTTTAGCCTTCCAAGCAAATTACTTAAAAGAGGCACCGCATGGGTAGTCTCTTTGCTCCTTTCTCTTGAATATTCTGGAATGCAGTATAAAACGCCCCAGTGGAGCCACTACACACATTTTAACCTTTGCGGACCACATTCCAGTTGACAAATCTAAAGCAGTTTAGCTCACTAATAATATCTCTAATTTAGCACTTGGTATAAAAACAACAACAACATACCCAGTGGAATCCCACAAGTGGAGTCTGGGGAGGGTAAAAATGTATGCAAACCTTACCACTACCTAATAGAGATAGAGAGGCTAGCACTTGGTATAAAGGAATAAAAATGTAGAGAAATCTAAAATGCCTGCAAAAGGTTCCAGCAAGTTAAATCAAGGCAGTGTTTGCTCTAGCAGTCTTTGCTTTGAGTTGATTTCCAATAATACTACATAGACCAGTATAACCTGATGCTCATAAGGAAGTGTTTCATTTACTCTTCTTTCTTGAAACAGTTACAGAAATAGCACTAGTAAGTCTCAGTGGTGATGGTAGCAATGTGTATATGTAGTGCTCCTTCCCCTTACACAGCTCATGTCTGTTCCAGAAAAAAGATTAAAGGCTCCATAGTATTAAGTCTGATACTTCACAATCAATTATTAATCCAAAATTAGTTAGGACTGATATATGAATCCTCTGTGTTCGTGCGGCTCTATCATTCCACTCTATCAACATGTCACTGTGAAGGAATTTAATAAAATCTATCAGTACAAGTATGCAATGAATCCAGTAAGGATTTAGGTCCACAAATTTCTTCTCCTCCCCTCAAATCGGGTCAAGTTACACTTGTTCAAGTTGACTCCATAGTGATATGATCAACCAACCCTTATTTGGCCACTCATGGAGTATCGAAGATGGTGTTCTTGGAGACCAACAATTAGTAATTATAATTGTTCAGATACTATATAGAATATACAAAAAATTCTGAGGCTTTTAAAGCATTCATACATTTTTACTCAAACTTGATAAAATCTTTTTTGGACACTACAGGTTTCAACGAGCACAGCCGAGCAAAAGTTCAACAGCTAATTTTAAAGCAGATGAGCCAGTGCTAGAAACTTCTATTACTAAAGTTGTCGTGTTATGTGTCAGCAGCGTTGCAGCTACATCAACCGGAGGAAATTTCTACTTGCTACAAGTATAGAGCTATTATAGAGCTTTTTTCCCCTCACATATCTGTAATAGAATAAGCAGTTTTGCAGGTTGGGCCTACAAAAGGTATTGTATATAATGGTATTGCGTCTGTAAGTCTGGTTGAAAAATTCTCGACAGCAACAACCCCTTTTCACCTACCATAATATTGTTTTCACCTTGGGATGCCATAAATACAATTTTTAAAACTTTATGATGTCTTTATTGAAGCAATTTCAAGTTGGAAGGATAAGAACCAAAAGAACAAAAAGAGGAAGTTGAAATAATGACTGTCAAATGAGCTTTCTGGACTATATTCATATATACCATAAAAGAAATAACGGGGAGATATCACATTCAGTCAGTTTTCGTCAAGAACTCAAAATTGGTTCTTTCAGATATGACTGTTGAATTATGAGACTTGAATGTCAAGGTCAGACATTTTAGTTTGACAGAAGAAGATCAATCCCTCCACCAAGCCACAAAAAGAGTGTTGATGGCTGAAGGAGGTACAGTTCTTTCTATCAGATAGGTAACCCAGCCTGATCTCACTCTACACCCACTAGTTCCTTTGCTAGAGGCTCCAGAAAGAGAGGAGGATATCTCTCTTCTTTTTAATTTTATTGATACAGAGAAATCTCCCAGGGTCAATGAGCACATGGTTTGAAACTCGATAGATAGTGGGTACATCCCCTCTACCCTTCTACAGCTAAATACCCAACTTCTCTCTGTGGAATCTTGACCTAGTGATCTGCGTCTAATCCATGCATCACATGTTGCGCTCTTACCATTAGATCAAAGGCCCAGGGCTATAGAGAGGAAGGTATATCTCATATTTCATCATCCCATGAACTGAAGTAAGCATGTCAGTTCAATATGTACATGTGTTCGAAAATTAGACACTTTAACCACATTGTTTAGTTTCTTGTATGAGTTCTCTTCCTGTCATATCAGTAAACACAACCTTTGGGAACTATATTCTTTTCTTAATATCTGTAACAACAGACAATATACAGGACAAGGCCAGAACTGCTGAACAATTCATCCCACCATTGAAGAAACTAGCTAACAAAGTATGTAGCCTATGGAGGTACAGTAATCATTCCGTCTCTTTCCAAATGAAGAAGTAGACAAAAAATTCTACTAATACATGGTCTCCACATCAATGGGAACTTTCATTAAAATTCAGGACCAGTTAGATGAAAAAGATGCGCTTGATTTTCCAGCGCATGATAAGATAACAAGAAAAACCTTAATTTGTCCATCGTATGGCCCTTTCACATGGGTGATCTGGATATCTTTAGCTCCAAAAGCTACACCATTGATTTAAAAGAGAATCAAACTAAGCAGAAAATAACTTTTCTCAAAAATGAAAATGAAATGTTGACATATGATGGAATTAAAATTGTTTTTGAAAGGTTCTTCAGTTTTCTCTTAAGTAGGCTATGTACTCGAACCTTTTTCCTATCTAATGACGAGTTATGGCTTAAATTGTAGATGCAATATAGGGAATATGCAATTTAGGGTCACATAACTATACCCTCTCTTTCCTGTTTACCTTTCTTATACCTTCTGGACGAAAGAATAAGTATTAGTAGATCTTCCTAATCTTTCCATCCATGACAAATGCAAGAGAATTTAAAAAGAAAGAATAAATATCTTCAGTTATTATACTGTGCAATCTACAAAATCTGAGAAAAGGAAAAAAGAGATTCCATACAGTGAATGAGATTCTATATTTTTTTTGCACATAATATAATATATCAGGATGGTGTATGGATTACAATTTTACATATTGCACCGGTGAGGATTCTAGCTGCACAACCTAGAGTATTTCAGCCTTGACCGGGTCACTAGATGTTCACTGAAATTTCATAAAAAGAGCTGTTTTAGACATACCAAACGTGCTATTCCGAATGCTAATTATGCTTAACTTTCTGCTGAAAGTATAGTTTAGTTTCATTTAATGTTCCAGATCAAATGTTATTAGACAACATGGTATTCAGAAGAAAAGGTCAGTCTTTCGCATGCATCAAACAATACGTCATTTTTGCATAAGCTATGTCCTGTTCACATGAGTGGTATATTCAATAAGTTGGTTCACCAGCCAAAGGGAAGAGCAACATAGAACTTCAGTCGTGAGACGATCTCCAATTCCAAAGGATTTCATCCATTAATTGATCAGAATAGACGTTTAGCTAGTGTTCAATAATACTCAATAACTAGAAAGTTCTCATTAAATTGAGATGAAAGTGCCCTCAGGCTGATGTGATCTTCAAGACTTTAAAGTACATTAAGGCATAACAAGATGTCGTTAAGAAGGCACCTATCTGATAAGAAACGAGAATATAATTTTTTATTCAATATGCTAGTGGTACAAGAGAAAAGCCAATCCACTAAGGAAAAGGCACAGAGAGAGCATATTACACCCAGATATATCAAGAGAGGCAAGAAAATTGTACATATTGCTTTTGATTCCTTATTGTCTTCTCAAATTGACTCTACAGGTTACTCATCTCCCAAAGCTAATTCCAATGCATAATCATCTCTCTCCTGCAAAGAGAAAGAAAAGTTACCCTTTAGAAACTTGACTTGATTAGGTACCCTTTCTTACATCATCAGAATCCCCTCTCCAACTTCTTTTCTAGATTAATTGGAAATTACATGAACATAAGACTTACAATAGGTCCTCGAGCAAAATATCTCCCAAATTGAAGCCAATATACCTGAATATATCAAGATGTTAGGTTTTCAAGGTGGCATTCTAGATCAAAACTACAAGATGTTCATTCAGTTCAAAGGGGAGTTCTGAAAATTGCTTTCAGGAACTTTTCTGTAAACCCCACCTTTTCAATTAACAAAGTATAAGCAAAGCTTCATTTTCCACTGGTTAAAAAAATACTGCAGGTAATTCATTAGCTAAAATTTCTTGAAAGTTCAATGAGGAAATTCCCAAATATAAATTCCATATGGCTACTTGGAATACAAGTAAAGCAGTGGGAAAGGTTATTATACTGATTGAAATATGAAACGTCTGCTGCAAGCTCGCTTGAACATCACATCTCTCAAAGAAATTATGCTGGAGCAACACACTATAAAAAAACTGAAAGGCGGAAGAACAAACATGTCTCTGCCTTTTCCCTAACCCTATTCTGCTTCTTATCTAGTCATCTAAGAGCTCTATTGTCGTTCTGTCCATTCAGAAGAGGAAGAATATGTTATCACGTGAGTATGCAAACAGCCATTTTTTTGCCATTTGCTCATCATGGCAGCAGCTTTTTTTTAAGCAAATAATTAGTATAAACATATAAACATATCATAAAAAAAATAAAAATAGGGAGTTATTTCCTCTGCAACTCTTATGTATTGCCATTTACCTGGTCGAATTTTGCATTTCATAACTACTATCTACTGCACTTTTTGTGCATAAATTGGGGTATAGATTTGAGACAAGCTCGATTGACAAATGCGCAGGTTGAGCAGGAATGGCATGAGATGAAACCAAAACAATTCATAAGGGTGAAAAAGAAAAAAACTACTGCTATATGCTAAAAGTAGATTGGGCTAAAAGGGCTAGGTATTTCATTAACTCCATTTTAACCAATCTCTTTCCAAAAACAGCAGCAAATTATCTATATATGTTTGCATGATGTCTTGAGAAACCTTTCACTTCATTTTCTTTTTCGAGAGATGTTCTTAATCAAAGGAACCATGTACATCCCGGTTACACAAAAGCAAGGATAATTATCTATTACAGAAAATGGCAAAGAAGTTTAGAAAAGTAAAGAATGTGTGTTACACATAATGCCTTTGTGGTAGTGTGATAGCTGAATGGGTATAGAAATATTATAGCTGATGATACAAAAGAAAAAAACTTTCGCACTAGGCACAAGCCTGAGCTGAAAACTTTCGTGATACACTTTGGTTTGGATAACTAAAGGATGTGATGTTGAAAAGACAAAAACATATTAAGAAAATTGGGACATCATCAGTAAGTATCCACAGATTGTCGTCAAAAATTGATAGCTAACACAAGTATGATACTAGTATGGAGCTCTATATTTCATATCCATGGCCTAAACTGAACCCATGAAAAGTGGGTGTCAAGTAAACAAAATAGTATGCAAACCGCTAGCATTTGATTCACCACCAAGTTCATGATTATTTAGATGGTGATGGGTGGTTAAGTGGCTGCGGTCTTTATTGCCACCCAAAGTCAAACCTTTGCTATTCAAAGTTGTTACTTACCTCATCTTCATCTTGTGTTTCAACTTCCAGGTCAGATGACGGAAATCCCACACAAAGAAGTGCATAACCCTACAAATCAAAACATATTTGGTTAATCAAGGTGAAAAAATAAGATAAGAATAGAACAATACAGAATATAATAAAGACCATCACTTCACTTATATCTAGTATTCAAGATGCAGGTAAAAGAAATAGTTCTTTTAGGTTTCAGTAAGGACGACCTCTGCGGACATAGGTGTCCTCGTCTATTAACCTAAACTAATTGGTATCGATCATCACGATCTGTGCCTATACTCTGGCTCATAGGACTTCGACAGAGTATGCCTCCCAACAAATCTCTTATATGTCTAAAGAAAGAAGGATTAAGGATAAGATCAGTTGTTTAGTTGCGGAGATGAGCGATGAGCATGGAAACTAGGGCCAAATACTTGCAAAAGCGGGATCACTAGCAAACTGATGAAACAATTTGTGAATTGTCCTGTCATTATCACTTATACAAAGTGAATATACAGCCTGTTTGCATTAAAAACAACAAGTAGGATCTGAGGAGGGTAAAATGTACGCAGACCTTACCACTACAAACAGCTGGTAAGAATCAAGTTTTGAAAAACACTTTTAAGTTCTAAATTGATTTTATACCTGAGAAGTAACGTGTTAGGATAAAAGTATTGAACTGTTAACAAGCACTGGTGTTTGGTAAATACGCAATTTTTCTATTAAAATGATTAAAGTGTCCTCAAAAATATTTATAAAAAGTAATACGTAAAAATATTTGCACATGATTAGGACGCATTAGGGCAGCATGGACTAAATGGAGGCTTGCTTCTGGAGTATTGTGTGATAAGAAGATACCACTTAAACTCAAAGATAAGTTTTACAGATTGGTGGTTAGAACATCCTTGTTGTATGGGGTAAAGTGTTGGCCAATCAAAAAAGCACATGTCCAGAAGATGTATGTGGCAGAGATAAGGATGTTGAGATGGATGTGTGGTCACACCAGGAGTGACAAGGTTAGGAATGAGACCATTCGGGATAAGCTAGAGGTAGCTCCGGTGGCTGATAAGATGAGGAAAGCGAGATTGCGATGGTTTGGGCATGTGCAGAGAAGGAGTACTGATGCTCCTATGCGGAGGTGTGAGAGGTTGGTTTTAGGAGATATACAGAGGGGCAGAGGTAGACCGAAGAAGTAATGGATTACCCTCCCCAGACCCCACTTGTGGGATTACACTGGGTATGTTGTTGTTGCTGTTGTATGATTAGGACGAATGGCAAAATTATAATTCAGATGGGCCTAGGGATTTTATTTTGAGAAGGGCATTTTGGAAGCACGAAAAAAGAGAGGATAAAATAGTTAAAAAAATTGGTCAAATCAAAAGTTCAAAAACCTAACTGATAGCTTTGGCTGATTTTGGTGTATAAGCACATTTGGTGTTTGATGCATCGATAAGCCAAAAGTGAATATAAGCTTATCCAAACACCCTCAACAGTCGCTAGCTTGAGCTGGAAGTTTATAGTCTTCCAAGACGTTTTGGAACAACATATCGTGATTGTTTTGGGGACAATAACATGCAAGCTTTATTTGCATGCTTCATCAGTTCCAAGACCAAAAATCCCAGTCACGTCACATATATGATGCGTCTAGGAATTCAAAACATTCCAAAACCTTTTGGAACAACTTCTCAACATTGTTTTGTGGACAAATACAAGCAGACGAGGTTCGCAGACTTCATCCGTTTGAGACCAAGAAATCCATGGTCACATCATATATATGATTTATCATTTTTGTTAATTATATCACATATATGAGCATAAAAAGAAGAAATTACATTTAGAGGTCTAATAAAGGAGAAATAATAAAAGCTCCTATGAATCAATAGTCTAAAAATAAAGGTCAATAAGAATTGCATCTATAGAAACACTACATGATATAAAATACCTTAGACTTCAACTCTGCAGATATCCCTAATGCCTCGGGTTGTCTAAGTTGCCCAGATTTTACACGAACAGCACAGCTTGTACAACATCCTTCAACATAGTGGAATGTTAAATTAGAAAAATGTAATATAACAGAACCTTCATATGGACAAAATCTGATGAAAAAGTTAATGGTTAGAAGTTAAAGAAAAACATCCAAAGCTGAATATGTTTGACCCTAGATCAAAGAAAAGTACGTTTGTCAGAATAAAGTAAGGTTAAACAAACAACAAAGAAAGTGCATTTTGCTCCTTAGTGAAGATTAAGGCCTCTATTTATCTTAAAGTTCTTGAAGAGAGAAAACAGCTTCATTAATACATTAAAAGCGTGCAAACCCCCCGAAATATACAAGTAAAAAAGTGGTGGAATCTGTAAACCTACAATATCTTTTAAAGTGTGGATATAGAAGACTTGCTCCATCTTCTCTATGTAATCTTTAATGAGCTAAAAGCGTTCCACATATTCCTCAATGGATTGAACTTTCTCTACTTTACTGGACATAATTCTCAATGAACTGAATTTGCTCCACCTTGTTCATAGAAGCTCCAATTCGCTGAATTATCTAGACGTTCTTGAGAAAAGTTTCCATCTTAAATTGCCAAAATTTGAAACTGTGGCTACTGGCTATGTTTATATATTTCAAACAGGGGTTTATTACTACTGTAGCTACTGGCTATCTTCATATATTTCAACACAGGGGTTTATTACTATTGTGTTAGATGTTAGAATTGAACTTGGTTTAAGACACAAGATTCATAAGGTTCGATCACTAGATATAGTTCCACAATGAGAAATGAGCAATCTACTAAATCAGATAGTGTACAAAGAGAGAGAAAATTAGAACGACACTCCTCATACACCTGAAAATAAAATTACAATATGCTGAAAGAGGTCCATAAGGCGATTTCAAAACACTATTTCTTAAATTTCTCTTGCAAAACTTTAACTTTGAATGACTACAATTTCAGTGGACACGACACACGAAGATAGAACATCAAGACAGTAAAATGAAACTTCACAGCAAAGAGAAAGGAGGATTGTGACCAAATATTGTAAGCAAAGGTCACTTCATTTCAAAATTGGCCTAAATCACTTAGCTAACAGTGTGCGAAAATGGTCCCATCGCATTCCATTCCATGACATGAAAAATGTAGCTTTGAATTTGTATCATTGTATGTCTTGTGAGGAGGTTAATAAAGTTAACTTCACATAAGATAAATTTATTTCTTCAAAATCAACTTTCAGAATGACAGTTTGCACCTCTAGACAGTAGTTGCTAACACCTAGAAGGAACCCTCTCTTTTATGAAAAGTCCAAGAAATAGTTATAGAAGCTACCTTCTAAAAAAACACCCAAAGAATTTTAAGTAAGGAGATGGCAGGGAAGAGTATGGAGGTGTAATTAATTGAATGATCAAGCTTTTACTTTTGACAGCCTTCTCTTGAGCCTTGACTCCTCCTAACTTACTAGTTACTAGTATGCCTTAGTCAGACCATTGGAAAAGCTCTTACGCTCTATTTCAAGATTCATAGTACTCTTTAGTCTTCCAGTCTTTGCTGCATGAGTAGTTGTAAAGCATACTAGATGGGGAAAGTTCCTTTTTTGCTGCATGCTTAAAGGGATGGGAAATTGAATTGTAGAGTCATTTTGCTGATGGAATCTAGCAGGAGGTTAATACAGAGATAGATTGAAAAGAGGGTTGTGGAGTGGGGTAGGAAGCTGGTTAAATTCATGCAATTTCCCTTCAATGTTTTCTTCCAGTAAAAAGGCTTGTGTAATTTCCTTAGCATTTTACTACTCAAGAGAGTATAGCATGACACAGAAAATAAAGAGGCTCCTATGCCATTAGCAGATTATTTTTTGTGTGTGTGGGACAAGGGTCACTAGGAACATGGATTAAGGAGTAAACTGCAATATGCTTCAAAATGTTTCCCCAGTGCAAATCTCTAAGATACTAAAGTGCAAAAATATTCTCCAGTTCACCTTGTGTTGTCTCCACAAATTTCAAAATGAACACGCATTTGAGATGAATGTTTCCCCATTACAATTTGACATCACTTCTTTGTCAAGAACTCAAGATTCTGAATTTCAAGATAGTAACAATTTCACACTTCCAGAAAGTAAGTCTGAATAGTCCAGTGTAATCAAATCTAACAGAAAAGTATGATCTCAGTTATAGGATTAAACAATGAATTAGCAAAGGCTAATGTTATTCACCTCAAGTCCACAACCATCTCACCATTGCTACCTCAATATCACATGTTATATGTTACCCATATCAAGATCTTTAAGCACTGTGACTTTCAAACGACTCAGAGAAGATATATCTTTATAAACACTAGAGACCTTCCAGTAGCACATAGAATGATTGGAAGGGTACAGGTCATGCATCCTACTATAAAGGAACAAAGACAACTCTAATTCATTATCTATAACCAAAAAAAAAAAGTCAG